>LS057825.1:0-10569 GCA_900241095.1 Acartia tonsa
TCTAGCATCGTATTATATCCAGCTTTCTACGAATATAAAAATGTACAATCATAGGATTAAAACCAGTTTTTTTAGCCCGTGCCTTCGGTACCTCGGGGCTAAACAAACTGGTTTTAATCTTATAATTGTACATTATAAATCCGCGGAAAGCTGTTTATAATACGATGCGAGAGATAACTATACTTTAAGTTTACAACTACTAAAAGGTTTATTTTACAATTTAAGTTGAAAAAAAGACTAAAGGTCTATGAAAAAAAGTAAAATATTCGTTTTTTTCTCAACACAGACTAATTAATCTTTTTCAAGTAAATTAGCTTTTACGATCTATAAACAAGTAAAAAAAATAACAAGGATATCTAATTGGGTAAGTTGCGGAGCTTTTTATTTTTTTTCCTCCAAAATTTTGCTAGACGATTTCTGTAACAAACAATAAGGCAAAATTTATAATTCTATAATAATTGTCAGAAAGTCCGTACGTCAAGTTTTGTAATATTTTGATTTTTTACCATGTTTCACTCCAATCCTTTTTGTTGATGTTGAATTCACCATTCATAGGTAGTTTAGACATAATCCCTTTAGTAGTTTTTTTTTATCTAGTTAAGAATATAAGTATATGATTTTCCCCCCCAAAATATCATTAATTAAAGAGGTTAGCACGATATAAATTGTTATCGGCTGCGCCTTTAGCTCTGTATTCAAAGGGGGAGAGGGGGCAGAAATATGGCCTAAAACCCCTCCAAGGCTTGTATCTAAAAATAATAGAGTCTAACTGTCTAAAATCTTTCCGGGATTTCCGTACAGCTTTCTTACTTAATCGGTTCATTACTATTAGTCATTGAAATCTTAGGCTTTAGACAAAAAAACACTTCACTACTTTATATTTTAGGATAAATTATTATTATATAAAGACTTTTTGAGAGGAGCTATAATAAATGAATGGTAGAAAGGTTGGAGCCATAAGTATTTTTCAAAAAAGTTCTCTCTCCATGGATGTAAAATTGATTTGTTAGAGTGGTTTTCATCGGGGCTCGGCACCCGCTTACAAGCCATTAATATACCGTAGGAAAATTGACGTTTCATAACATAAGAGATCAGCTGAATGTCAAATCCTTGATTTTAGGAAAAAAATCTGGAATCTCAAGGGATAAGAGAAAGAACGATATATCAATGTAAACCCCAATTACTCCATCTATTTATTAAGATTATTAGTTGTTAAGTTTTGACAAGTGTCTAAACTTTTTGGCCAACGAATGAGATAACAAGGTTATAAAACTTTGGGTACCACTGTAATTTACAGTATAATGTCTCCTCCCTCTTGGGTAAAATTGGTATAGGCTTATTTGGGGTGCTGCCACTTGAACCATTAGCAAAAATACGTTTTTACAAAAAGTGGGTGTGGTTTTATCAATTTCGTTTTTCGGTGTATTTTTGTCAATATTATTTGAGACTTGATCACGGCCGCCGAACCCTGGGTTTCACAGACATCTATTCCCCGTATAAATAAATGCTAAATTCATATCCAATAGAGTTTATAAAGTAAAATTAAAGTGACAATGACACCACTGTAACAACCATTGGCTAGACTTTTAGACTTCCAAAGTTGGGATTTTAAAACAAAGGTCCAGCAATCAAAGGGTCGACTGACTTAAAACCATTTGGTCGCTTAATCGAGTACTTTTCTACAACAAGTACAAGGATGACAACATAAGTAGCTAAGCACAAAATATTTGAAGAATTAAGAATATTTAAAAGAAAACAAAGTAAAATTTAAACAAAAAACGGCAAAGATATGTATAAATAAACCCAACTTGTCTCTTTATTTTCATATATTAACTAAAAAAATATCTAGAAGCTCTACAGACGCAAAAATCACTTTTACAAAAATTTCTCAGGTGTCCAAATATGGAGTGCCCACGCCAAATTTACTTCATATGTGTTCTAAAATGGATGATATTCACTCTCAAGGCGAAAAATGGGCAAAATTCGTTTCCTGCCAGTGTCAAAAGTTCAAAAAACGTGTTTTGACATTTTTGTTGGGACACCCTGTAATTCATGGTTTTTGTGATTTTAAAGACAATTTCTATGCTGTAACCATCTGGGTGATTATTCAATATATAAAACATGTCTCATAAGTTGAATATTAATGTAAAAACTTGAAACTTAAAAAACACGGAAAAATGCTTTTTTCTCATTGTGAAACACCATTGTGAGAAAATGCGTGAAAAATCGGACTTTATATGGATTAAAAAGGTTAAAAATCACCCAGTCTTTAGTTTTATGACCGAATGAAGAGGACTGGAAGTTTTTATCAAAATCTGAGACCTCATGTTTTTTTTTTGTAAATAATGAGCCAGTCTGAACAGGATTTTCAAAAAAATCTTTTCCAAAATTACTAAAAAAACGTTTTTGCTTTGTACATGAATGACCCTGCCATGTTTGCTGGCTTCCTGTGTCCACTGGGATGGAGAGATATTGACAAAATATAAAAATCAAAGCCCTCCATCTTTTACAGAAAATAGGATAGAAAAAATGAAAATTCAGCCCCCCTCCCCCCACTGTAAATTGTTATTTCATAGAGAGTGATGCCAAGAATGGATTATATAGTCCAATGTTTTAATTTATAGACTGAAGTATGAACATAATTTTAAGAATATTAAAATCCATAAGTAGTGAAGCAAAAAATTCATTGAGGGAGGGAAGAGAAATCACCCCTAGAAAAAAATACCCTTCCCCGCCAAAACTGTTTTAAAAACCAAAACAAAAAAATGGGGTAAGTAGGAAAGGGGGTGGACCCCAAATCCACCCCCCCCCCAAAAAAAAAAACAATTTTTTTTTACTTTTTAAAAATCAAAATTTTAAAAATGGGTTTTGGGATTCAACTACCCCCTCCTTTAGTGACCATTGAGGCCTCTTGGGGCGTAGCTGATTACATAATAAATCCGTCCATCCTTGATAGCAGCTGAGAAAATCTCATTTCCATTTTAGTTTTACAGTACAGACTGACTGACTGAAAGGATGGACAGACAAAGTAAATTACAGAGTAGATTCAATAATATAAAGACTTCATTCATGAAGTTAAAATTTTGGATTAATTTTTCTGATTTGATAATTTAATAATTTCAGGAGGAGGAAATTTATTTTGAATCCTACTTGCAAGCTAGTCTCCAGATATTCATCTTGTTAAATGACGGATTGCCAAATGGAAGCCCTTCATGGATACACCCTTCAATTGGACAATTAGATATTTCTTTGAATGCTGTGATTCGTCTTACCAGTGTGATTATATCTTGTTTAAGTCTATTTTATGGCTTAAGTAAGATGGACTTGATAAATTTAATAACTAGTGAACCTGAAACATGCCTAAGCATAAAATTATCTCTTACAGAATCTCCAAGAAAAATAGCAATGTTTTTAAGAGTTTTAATATGCTTTAGTTTGTATTATGTTGATGAAAATATGTTAACTTGTGCTATTATCTACACATGTTTAGATTTTATACCTATTATTGTAATAATAGCATTATTATGTAAAGGAAAAGACTTATATTCAGTTTTAAAATTAAGAAAACTTATTGGAATTAAATCTATTTTAGATCCTAGTAGATTGTGGTTCAAAGTGTTCAAAGGTTTATATGATTTTAATAACTGGAATTCTGTTGTTATTAGGATTTCCCTGTTTACTATCTGGTATTTTCTTCTTGGCATAATATTTTCAAGTATTTTCATATCTTCAGATTTTAGTTGTAATGAATCTTGTGAGCAATTTGATGATAAAATTTACAGATTTCGTGTATTCTTTATTTTTTCTTTAGTTATTGATGTTCTTGCATTTATTTACGGTATAGCCTCATTTTCTTTTGCTTTATGTCATGATAAAACTTTTTTTCAACCCAGAGAGTAAGGGAGGGGACAATGGGCAATTAATTCAATTTAAGAGTTATCAAAGAAAGGGCATGAAATCCAGATTAATCCAATAAATCATGAGGAAATTTGAAAGGGATTGTTAATTGTATAATAGATTTCCATAGCGTCATGTAAAGTGAAATTACAACTTGTGATTGATGAAATATATTGAGGTTTTGTGGTGTGATTTTTATGTTACAAGATTATTGGACCCGGCCAGCTGCTAGCTGCCTGGGCAAGAATATGACTGTCCCTTTTTAATCTGTTTATTTCCCTTGCCCCCATCTCCCTTCTCCCCGTCTGCTACATTCAAAACTAACACAACAAGTAGTTATTTCCCTTGCCCCCACCTCCCACCTCCCTTCTCCCCGTCTGCTATATTCAAAACAAACATAACGAGTAGTGGCATTTCATGCGCTAGTACCCAAACTCAGTCAGAAACTGCTAAATTCCTGCACATTCTCTTTAAGCCAGTACCCAAATTCTGAGACTCCTAAAAATTGAATATTCGATTCATCGTCTCCTCCCTTACTCCCTGGTTTCAACCAGTCTTTTCAGAAAAACAGAAAGTAGAAGCAACTAATATTTAGATTTTTTATTTAAAGATTATGTTTTTGTATATATTATACATATGTGAATATGAATATTGTAATTTTTGTAGAGTTTAGATATATTTACCTAATATAGTGACATTAGGGAGTGTTTTTATTCTATCCTTTTATATAAAGTAGTAAGGTTTTTGTAATTAGCTTAAGCTAGATTTCAATACGCACTGAAGCGATAAAATCTTCAATTTTGAGAAGGTTCACATAGCTCCTTGGATCGTTTTAGGCTAATTTACTTTAAGTTTCAAGTCTTATGGTTTTAGGCTATTTTTGTGTCTAACATGTCCCCTTTGAGTCGCTGGATACACAAGAAGAGTAGTGACTTGTCCTATTGAATAAGTACTAAGAAGTAAGATTTTGTAGCTTATGATTTGGAACTGGAATCGAACCCTTTATCACCTTCTATCATACAAAGTCGAAGCTGCCAGTCTATAAATAAGATAATAATCTTTTTAGTTCGAAATGTGTTTTTTAAATGCGAAGCTTTTCTATAATTAGGGTCGGTCCGTCCGTACTTCCGTCCGTCTGTCCGAGATAGATAGCTTTTTTGTTAATTTAGACATGTTAGAATTGTCCTATCGATTTCAAACTTTGCATGGTGATTCCTGTAGAAGTTTGGTACGATTTAGAAAGCTTAGCAACTCTATAATCATTACCAGGATGTCCGTACTTCCATTTTAAACATGTTGATTTTTCTGCTTTTTTAACAACAAATTTTTATGTGATCTAATTATCCGTTTAATATGATTTTTTGTATATAGATTCCTGGGACAACAAAGTAGAATATTATAAGCTAAGCAACTCTATAATCAAGTCCTAAAAATGTAAGTATGCCCATAAACATTTTCCTGTATCAAGCAGTTTTTCAACAAATTTACTTACATTTTTGCTTCGACTCTTACACTTTTATATTCTGATTATTCAGTTCTGACACTATACAGGTGTTAATGTTCGTTTGTTCTACCGTTTCAGTGCTTCGCTTTTATGAATTTTGTCATCCTTGTTTATAATTCACTTAATCTTTACTGCATAAAGCAGGAAGTATATTCTTGATGATATTAATCAGATAATGTTTTATGATTTTTAATTTAGATACCATTTAAGCTCATTAAAGATAGTTTTAATGTTCATTTGAATAATTTTTAAACAAGGATGACAGCATACATAAAAGTAATGATTTTAAATTACACTGTAGGACAAACAAACATTAACACTTGTAGAGTGTCAGAATATTGATTTTAATTCTAAACAATAATGTATATAATGTATACATTAGTCGCAAAATTGCATAAATACAGGATATTGTACCTTGATGTCCTGGGAATCATTAAGAAATTATAGGAATATTACATTTTATTCGTGTAATGACAACTAAAAAATCCTTTTTCATAGATTAGCTTTGCTACTACAAATTTACATTATTTATATAAATTGTTATATGAAGCTTAACTATATTTATGCAAATACTTATTACACATTCATGTCATTTGCAATATATTATTATATTTTAAATTTTATACTTGCGTAGTCTTTTAATATGATTCTCATACTATAACAAAACCTCCAAGTATATTCTTAATAGTGGATATATTATTATCTGGATGATGCACTAGATTTTCATGTTCTTCAACAAAGTGAAACTTGCAGCTGGCTTAAATATCGATGCTCCATCCCCGCCCCTTCTACAGGATGAACAAACTTCCCAATAAATGAGTTCCATGTTAGCAATCTAAATTGACGACAAATTTTCCTCTGTCATAAAATCTATGTATATTCTATATCCATGATCTGTAGGTTTGCGTTTGTATTAGAAAAGGATATAATTGAAACAAGGATGACAATATCCATAAGAATATAATTTTTAAACGAACATTGATAAATACATATAATGTTAAAACGCATTTAATATCATTAAAAATCATACATAATCATAAACAAGATTTCATGTAAATTTAAATCAATATAAATTAAATTATCATTGTTTATTGGTTTATTGGTTGAAAAGTTTGCACACCAACAATCCTTTCAAGATTCAATAAAAGTCCCCAAAGTAAGTTTTTAAAATCTAGAAGAACCAGTACAATTAAAGGTCAAATGACCTCTCCCTCCCTGCTATTTAGACACACAAAACACAAGAGTGCATAATGCGGTTCTGACACTAGTTATGAAATTATGTTGTAGTATAATTTGCACTTTGTATTGAATAGTTATGGCATATTTTGCATAAAATTTGCACATAGTTTCTCAATAGGGTGGCTCAAAGTTGTATAAACCAGTCCTATTAGATAATTGGTTATAAAGGGAGGAGTAGGTTGGGCTAAAAATCCGTAATGGTGTGAGTTTTAAAGCTTAACAATAGTAGTAGAACGGTAATATTCACTAAAAATGTGTATTTCTTATTGAAAAGAACAATAGACAAATGCTTTTTTTAAGTTAACTTTTATAGTTCTACTACTGTTAAACAGTAACATGTATTTAATCAGTTTTGCAACAAATTTAATTTTGAAACGACATTTGCATTAATATTCAGTTTATTCAGTTCTGATACTTTACACGTGTTAATGTTCGTTTGTCCTTCGCTTTTATGGATGTTGTCATCCTTGTTTTAATGATGGTTACCAGATAAATGAGTATTGAATGATTAAGACATTTTAAAAATTTAGAAACATACCGAAAACATAATTGTAAAACAATTTAATGTATTGCTATATATAAAATATTTGCATATATTGACAGGCAAAAATTTGTCAATTTAGCTTGTCAATATGGACCCCATTTATTGGTCATTCCGTTCATGCAGTAGTGGGGGTGGGGGGGATGGGTGAAACTGGTAAATCTGGTTGTATCGTTATTTTAGCCAGTTGCGAGCATCACGTTATTGGAGGACATGAAAACCTGGCGCAACATCCAAGTAATAATATATTAATTAATGTGTAAAATGTTTGTCAGAATGAAAATATTAAAATTGAAACAACCTAACATAGATTTCACACAAATCCTCATAATACAAATTTGTCTAGATTTGCACAAAATATTCCCAGGGCTCAAATTGGTTTTAACCCTTTTCCTAAATTTATAACTAGTGGAACACTTGAGGGAATGGATACTGGCGGATATCCACTATTAACTTTTAGTTTTAAAAAGAATAGTTTAAAGCTTGTTTTTATTTTTTGAGCGAGAGGTTTAGCTTTTTTTCTCTTGGGATGGTGGTGAAATTATTTAAAAACCTTCCCAAGACCAATATGAAGCTTCACTGTAAAGGAAAACTAAATATGTTAAGTTATAAGTTAGATCCTTTGCTACAGACAAAAAAGACTTACAACTTTATGTATTAGGATTCTTTCTCAAATTTATATTCAAACAAGGATTACAACATCCATAAAAGCAAAGCTCAATAAATCATAGGGTCAATGGCTAATGTCTATTTGACTGTAAATTACAATGGTACCCAATATTCCTATTTCATTGGCTTTAAAACTTTGGTTACCTTTATTAAATTTGATTGGTTGGTTCATTAAATAGCAGTGTCTAAGATATTCAATCAACAATTTATTCACAAGGGGTAATAATTATTTGTCATCAATAGAGATAAATATAAATTTATCATTAATTTATCAATCGATATAAAATAACTATACCCCCCATCCAACCCCTTGACCCCACCATTTCCCCTACTTCTGATTGAATGAAGTGACCAATAAATAATGTCGATATTAGCAATCTAAATTGATGACAAATTTTCCCCTGTCAATATTATTCCACTATTATTCTTTATCCATTCTTAAGTCCCCAAGGTTTCTGAAATCGTTGCCCACCCTGTTAGAAGGGTTAACAGTTATTTTATGTGACCATTTTCTCACGGATGGAGAGGATAGTGGGCTGGTTATAACTCTAGTCCCAAAAGTTTGATAATAACGTTTTCTTAACAACTTTGGGGACTTTTATTGAATTTTGATTGGTTGGTACATTAAGTTGAATGTCCAAACATTTTAACCACTAATTGTAATATACCGAAAGGGGTTATTTTTTTTCTGCAATATTCTGGAATTTAATTTGGGAATATTCCAGAGGATTAGACAATGTCCACACTTCCTTGGTGTTCTAACAATTCAAACATTAAATCTTGGCGGTTTACCCTAAAGTGCCTAGTCAACCTTTTTTTACTTTAGTTCAGGTAAGCTAAGGTTATATTTGGTCATAGCCCACCATAGAGGTTTAGCATAGGAGAAAACAAAACTTCCTCCCCTTATTTTTAAAAAATATATTTAATTAATGAATAATGGTGGAAGATTTCATGGCACTATAATGTTTAAGGGAAAGCAACAGAACCTTTAACATGCAAAAACAACTCGTTCTTCATCTATTTCTCCTTATGACTGGCAATAAATATAATTTTATCGGCTTCTAAATGAGATATATTCTTCTTTTTTGACAAGATGCTCGTTAAAGCGCATCTACTGTATAACTTACTTTGTCTTTTTTAAAGTTTTTTAGTATGTCCTACCACATTTAAAATCATATGGCATTTACATGGCTTAAACTCTACTTAATATAAATTTTTTTGTTTGTAATATTTGTAATTTTGTGGTATCACCCCACTTGTGTAGATTGGTCAATATTCCATCCTTTGAGGAGCAACATTTTTGAGGAGGGCGTAGAAATGAGGGATGAGACAATGGGCGACTAAATATCTTATTATGTCTTTGGTAGTTGGTATACTTTGTGGGGAAAAAGTAAGGGTTGTAAACTGTCCACTTCCTCCATAATAGAGGCATTAGATTTAATAAAGGATGGGAAGGATCTACTATTATTAGTTAGATTCAATTGAGGAAGGGGTGGTTGGGATATTTAAGGGACCAGGGTTGATGGACAATTATGATAAGGCTATTTTTCTTTTTAAAATGAAAGATTTTCTAGTATGGCTTCGAAACTTATTTATAATATCCGCTGAATTAGAAACGTTTCTCAGCCACACTGAAAAATCATGTACAGCATCGTAAAACAGACACATTTCCCCGAATATTAAAATAAAAATTTTAAAATTAAAATCATCGGAAAGGTTAATACAATGCTATAAATAACTATTCTGTAATTAGGGTTGGGCCGTCCGTCCATCTATAATTGCTCTTTTTGTTAGAATTGTTCTATCGATTTCAAACTTGGCAAGATTAGTTCTGTAACTATTGATACAATAAATAAAGCGTAGCAACTCTATAATAAATAACAGAAAGACCATGTGTTAATTTTAAACATACTGATTTTTGGCTTCGATCCCAGCCTTTAGAGGAGGGTGGAAAAAATAACATAAAAACCACTTAAAGACATGTTCAAAGCTTTCCTTGAAAGCACAACTAATTTTGACCAGTATTTTCTGAGATCTTTAGTTACAGACAAAAAAACTTACTACTGGATATTACAGGATAATAATCCTCTTCTAGGAATTAATCTAATGGATATTGCCATCCTTGTTTTCAATGTTATTTTTTTAAGCCAACATTTATATAGTTATAATAATATTTGAAAAGGGTTTAGCGGGGGGCGGGGTTTCATCCAGACGACAAAAGGGTGCAAAATATTAAAGTGTAAAGGAAGGGCGGGAGAAAATAGGGTGCATATAAAGCGCCTAAAATATTAAAATTTAGTTGATTTTAATAACTTCATAATATCTCATATAAAATCGTCTAGGACCCAAGATGCCTCCCCCTAAATACTTACAAACCTTCCTAGGACCCATGAGAAGCTAGATTGTAAGGGAGAACCCTATCGGTTCAGACGATAGCAATATCATTTGTTACACTCAGACAGACAAAGAAATCCTGTTATTACAAGGATTACAATGTACTTCAATTAAAAACCAAAAAGAATATTTTAAATATTCTAAACCAATTGTTCTACTATTTTCCCTTAAGTTTCATGTTGTTCGAGTAAAGGTTTTAGGCTGTTTTAATGGGATTGAGAGTTACTGTTACGACACTCCTTAAGAGAAATTCCGCTATTATATTTTTTTGACAAAATTACAGAAACACTTTGGCTGAGAGAGAAATGGAATAATGACGTTCTTT
>LS057826.1:0-10568 GCA_900241095.1 Acartia tonsa
CCCCCCCCCCCCCCCCCCCCCCCCCCCCCCCCCCCCCCCCCCCCCCCCCCCCCCCCCCCCCCCCCCCCCCATTTTGAGGGATATGGCCATTTGCTTTTATCTCAAGTATCATTTTCCCAAATAAGTAATTTTTCCATTTTTCTCAAAATTTCACTTTTAAAACCTTCAAAAGGGAAAAAATTGTTTTGAGTTTTTCTTGATATTAGGTAAGAGCCGGATCCGGATCCGTTTTTATTTTCAAAGGCGGCTCCGCGGAGCTGACGCCAAAACAAATTAAAGGGCTCCACAACAGTAATTTAAAATGTGATAACCAAAGGAATTTACCTGGAGTTAGATCCATATCTATCTTTCATTTTCTTCAAAAATTCTTTAGAAAAAACATCCTTAAAATAAAAAAGTTAAAATTCTCAAATAATTATGTAGGAAGTTAAATTGCAACATTTACCTACAAAAAGTTGAATTACTTCAAGCCAACTAAATAAGTAAATGATTAACTGGTGGGTGGCTAGTGCTACTTATAGGTCCAATTTAGTACAGTAAAACTCTTAAATTTTTTTTTAGTCTTATATTACAATTTTTAAAGGGTTTATTGGATCAAAAGCTAAACAAACCTCTTTCTGGAATTCATCTGTTAAAGAACTACTTCTTGAAAAGCTTCTAGCAGGCTAAAAGAAATATAAGTATTTTAAATTTCAAAACGTCTGGTACTTTTGATTTTCCAGATTTAAAATTAATATGATTTAGTTAAAAATGACAAACTTTAGAAAAATTCTTATTTTACTCTAAAAAAGCGGTTAATTTTGTCTATGATCAGTTCAAAAATGAAAATTAATATGATTTGATTAGGCATGACAGACTTTTATCTTAATCTAAAGAATGGTTAATTTTGTTCATCATCAATTGGAATAAACATTAATTTATCGTCCATTGTCTAATCCCTTAAGATCCCTGATAAAACTAAGTTATCAACTGTACCAATGGATATAGAATATGTAACGTGGATAATATGCCAGGTTTATATTAAGTTCGTTAATCAAGTAAGATGGGGTATAGGGGAAAATCATTATTTTAGCCCACTGCGAGGTTCACTTTATTAGGGAACATGAAAATCTGGTGTAAGATCCAAGTGATAATATATATACCCATTACTGTACCTCTAGTTGTGGTTTCTTTTCTTTCTCTACAGATTTGTGAAGAAATGGAGTTGAGTGGATGATTAGATCCTTAGGAGAGGCTGACAAAGCAGCGCTAGGTGATGCAGTTGATCTAATAATTTTACTTGATAATAAGCTTTTTAGTAGCGAAGCTGTCAGCCTGTAACGCTTTGATTTTCTTAGCTGTTATTCAAGATAGAATTCTGAATTTTTTTGTGAAGATTCCCTGTACCAGTGAGCATATTTATTTTACTTGGTCCGTCAGTCTGATGGTCATGCATTATGATATTTACATGGTTTTGTGAGTTTCTAATGGCCACTAATCTTGGTTGGTTGGTTAAAACAAACCTTTAAAACTGTTCAACCAATAACTCATTTGATCTAAAGAAGGTGTAATTTTGTTTTTCAATTAATTATTGTCTTATCCCTTAATATCCCTGTGTAAAAGTCCCTGGAAGTAAGTTACAAAGATGAACAATTTAAAGACATACAGACGGACGGACGTCTGCTAATTATAGAGTAGCTGCGCTACTATACAAATGTACAAGTATAAGTTCCTGAATGAAGAAGTGGGTGCAGGTAGAGTGGGGGACCCCGTGGAGAAGGGAGTTTTGAATAGTGACCCCGGGGTTTTAGGTGCAGATTTGGAAGGACCTAAAATATAATTTAGGAAAATCGAATTAAATTTTTAAATGATCGTGGGACTTGAATTTTTGTCTTATTTATGTTTATTCTATTTCATGCTATAATAGAATAGATTCAATGAAGTTCCACAAGGTAACATTACTGTGTAAAAGATACTTCTTACGCCTCGACTTGTATCGATGAACATTTCCCCAAGGTAACATTACTGCGTAAAATGTTCAAAGGAGTTCCAAAAAGATTAAAGAAGTTCCACAAGGTAACATTACTGTATAAAAGATTCAATGAAGTTCCACAAGGTAACATTACTGTGTAAAAGATTCAAGGAAGTTTCACAAGGTAACATTACTATTTAAAAGATTCAACGGAGTTCCACAAGGTAACATTACTGTGTAAAAGATTCAAAGGGAGTTTCACAAGGTAACAATAATGTGTAAAAGATTACCTGCACCAGAATCAAGTTGGTCTATCACAGATATTTCATTCTCATCATCATCCTACTCGCATAACAAACAAATCATTTTTTATTTTAGGATTTTTAAAACCGGCAATAATCAAACTAAAAATTCATATTTTGTAATTTTTTGCAAAAATGCTAGGTATTACTATCCATCCTTAGTATGATTTAATAAAAAACTGAAAAATTTTTTGTCAAAACATATGAACTATCATCTTTAATTTTCAGAAATGCTTTACACTGGCTCTCTTTATTAAATAGAGTTTATTGTATAAGATCCCATTTTTGAAGCATGATCAACAGCCCGACGAACAAAGTAAATTACATACAGGATGCTCATTTGTACATGGAAACATCACAAAAGTTTGAAGCTTAAATAACATCCGAGAAAATCACATTTCCCCTATATAACAGTAAATTACATATTAGCTACGGTTATAGAATAAAGATTGTTTAATTTCCTTGATGTTGATGATTTCATTTTGTGCATGTCTGACAACAGAAGTATTAAATGGCCTCAGGGTTTGTGAGAATACGGAATCATTCTGTCTCCACTTTCCAATACTTCCTAAAGCAAAACAACTGGTTGATACCCGCGTCATCGCCCATTTTCTGTTTAGGGGGTGTTGGGTTCGAGTCTGGATAAAATTGTGTCATGCTAGAGATGTTAAAAATACATTGTCGTTTTCTGGTTTGTACCTTTTCGTCCGAATTAACAGAATTTCAAAATTCTAATAAATTGTAAAATTATGTAACAAGTACATCTAAAAATAGGCATATGGAGTTATGATTAAGATTATAGAACTTCTATTCCATTACACGTTGTTCACTATTTTTAAAGGAATTCTCATGCAAAGTTTAATATCGATTGGAAGATTCTAACGATTTAACGATGAGACCTTTAGTTGTTACAAGTTCATTGGCAAAAATCTGTTTTCAAAGCTAGAAAATTGTTACAGACGGACATACAGACATACTTTATAGTAGAAAAGCTACTCTATAACTAACACTTACTTGTCCAAGGATTGTTATCAATTGTTATCATTGGTGAGATGAGGCTCTGGTATCTTTCTCTAGCTCTCATATTGATGTAGGCACTGGGTTTGGGCCTAAACGCGTTAGCACTCAAGGAAGACCTAGAAAAATATAACAAGATTAGTTCACATGAAAACTTATGCATTGACAGAAAGAGTGAGTTTCCGTAAAGTTGTGTGTTGGTGTTTAGTCAAACCCGCTTATGAAGTCAAACTAATTTTGACCAAATGTATATATATGAAATGGTCATAATTAAGAACAGTTTGACTTAATACGCGCATTTGACTAAACACTAACACACAACTTTACGGAAAATGCACGAAACAAAAGTTACTTCCTCTTAATATTAAAATTATTGGTTGAAAAGTTTGGACACAACTATTTTGTAAAACCGGATTGACGAATAATAAGATCATAAATGACAGAATGTGGTTATAAAACTTTGGGGCCCAGTATAATTTACAGAAAAATGTCCCCTCCCTCCTTGAATTTTACAGACAGATAACTACAGATAAGTTATAAAGAATAGTTATTTATCGCACCATATTATAGACAGACAGCTTTCCGTGGATGTTAAAATGAAAAATTATAAGATTAAATCCAGTTGTGTTTCTATAATAGAATGCAGCACATGAATTTTCAATATGGCTGAGAACCGGCTCTAATCCAGCGGATAAAAATAACTTACTTTCTGCCAGACTTAAGCTGTGCCTTGAGATTAACAGGCAGGCTGTCAAAACGTTGCTTCTGTCTCTCCTTGGTTGTCATTACCCGAAACCGTTGGGATGGACGGCTGCTGGACCCCGGGATCTGGCGAAGATACTCAACCTTAACAATGACAATTATGTCTTTTGAAGTTAAGAGGTGGGAAAAGATCTAAGGCAGGATTAAGTAAAGTAAGTGTTTAGTTCATATTATCCATTTTTTTAAAATTAAAAGCTTTGCTAATTAAAACACGCTTACACACACACACACAGAAAACGTACCTCTGAATCTTGACTGCCATTATCTAGCTGTACACTTGCCTCACTTGAAGCTACACACACAAACAAACACACACAGAAAACGTACCTCTGAATCTTGACTGCCATTATCAAGCTGTACACTTGCCTTACTAGTAGCTACACACACAAACAAACACACACAGAAAACGTACCTCTGAATCTTGACTGCCATTATCTAGCTGTACACTTGCCTCGCTTGAAGCCACGCTAGAACTTACAGTGGTTGTCGTAGGAGTATCTAAAACAATTTAGGTATTTCTCAAATAAAACAATCTTCAAACTCTTTATTACATTTTTTTATTTAAGAGATAATTCGCTTAAAACAAGACACGTTGTTGTCCTAGGAATCAGTAAATCAAAAATCAGATGAATAGGATAATGGATAGAGTTGCTAGGCATATCTTACCTAACTAATACAGAAATCACCTTGCAAGGTTTGAATTCGATAGGGTAACTCTAACAAACATAAATTAACGATAAGAGAGAGCCATTACGAACGGTCGAACGGGCCTACCCCAATTATAGAAAATATTTGCTATAAAATTGATATACTTTTGAGAAAAGACAGCGAAGTCTCAGTGAATAAAAAAACTTACCATTATCTTGAGATTCAGTGAGATCAATTAATTCTGATTTGTTGGGGTTCACCACCTTGAAATAAAGATTTTTTTTATTGAATTAAGCGCATTTGGAAAATATTATCCTTGTAGAAAAAAAACAAGTTGTTTGTTTGTCTGTTAGAGTATGTGTTTTGTTTTTACCTATCCATAGTATCAAGAAATACCTATCTTTTATCTCTAATTCTTTACTTGTTGCAACTCTTGACATAATCTGTCTGTCGGATATACACATTTGACGTTTCAATGTCACGTAAATAGTGTGATTACCTTAATTGGTTGAACTTCTTCTGGCTCTACATTTTTCAATTTTGTTGGCGGAGCCGCCTAAATATTAGGTATAATTTTTTAAAGCTATTTTTGTAGGGGTGAACTATGACGTGCTTGATTATAAACTAACTCTCTTTAATGTCCATTGAGGGTTTTACACTCGTCTGAAAAATTGTGTCGCGAATTTTAGCCAATGGGTTGGTATTCCCAAATAAAGCAATAAAATATTGAAAACATATTTTGATTCTAACCAAATCTGTTAATAAAACTGGATCATATTGGTATTCTTAAAGCATTTTTGTCATTTTTTAAAAACATTCCTTAGTTAATTTTAAAAAGTGATCTAAAGGAATTAGACAATGGCGGATAAATTGAAGTACATCCCCTATGAAGACACACCAAATAACAATTAGTGGGTAAAACGTTTGGACACTCAACTTAATGAACCAACCAATCAGAAATCAATAAAGTCTCCCAAGTTGTTTAGCCAACGAATAGGAAAACGTAAATGTAAAACTGTGGAGACTAGTGAAATAAGCAGCCCAATGTCCCCCTGATAACAAAGCTACTTTACCTGAAAAGTGCCACCAAGGGAAACCTCTTTCACTATTTCAACATCTTTAGTATTGAGATCAGATTTTGTTACAGCCTGACTAGCCTAAACAATGGATTTATTATTAGTTAAATCTTACACCAGATTTTCATGTTCTCTAATAAAGTAAACCTTCTAGCGGACTAAAATAACGATCTCCTATATCCTACTCTATCCCCTCCCCCAGTGTTGCGGATTCGCATTGATTGTATGCGGATCCGGATCCTCAAAATTTGGTTAGTGCGGATCCGGATCCTTGACAATAAAAATACCGGTCCAGGGGTATACGAAAAGGGAAGGGGAGATTATATACAATGTGAGAGAGAAGAATGTGGGAGTGAATCAGCTGATCTTAACACGGTTACCAGATATTTAAAAATTTGTAAGTGACTATTTTATATAAATTTAGGTAGATTTTTTCATAAATTTATTCCCCAGGATCCGGATCCGGATCCTTGGACTCAAAAAATGCGGATCCTTGCGGATCCGGATCCGCAACACTGCCCTCCACTCCTACTAGATGAATTGCGCCCGACCAACATACAACACGCATATTCTACATCCATTGTCTAAACAAATGTATAGTGTTGCTACACTTCAATCTTCATGACAAGTATCGCTACTTAATAAGTAATGTTCTTTTGTTTAAATAACAAAGAAAAAACTATTAACTGACAATCAAAGGCCTAGAGAAAGTCAAACTACTAATAAATAGATACCAAATATAATGTTATTAAGTTACGAAACCTTAAAAAGACTCACAGAGCCTATTTGCAAATAAGAGACTCGCACACCTACGTTTCTAATTTGCTACTGAATACATAAACTGATGTACTCAAAGTGAGTTGAGTTTTGTCTTATTAATGTATCAAATATAGGTAACTAATAATCATTTTCTAAAATGGTCGATGTCTATTTTAATATTTTCACATAAAAAACCGGAATAACATTAAACATAGGTAACAGCTTGCAAAATTGTTTCTAGTATAATTGGACAAAAATCTATCTATTGATTCATCTAATCTTCTTATTCCCATCTATCTATCTATCAACCTTATGATTTTGCTATCTTGTAACTCTGTTTAATTGGTGAAACTCCAAATTTCAAACTTCTACGTAGAATCTTTGTAAAATCTATTTTTCTATTTTTAAAAATATTTACTTAACAACCTATCTATCTATTAAATAGATCTCTCTACCCATCTATCAACCTTTTGTTTTGTTGCTGTCTTGGATGATTTATCTCTATTATTCAAATCAGCATAGGTATCTGTCTATCAAATAAATCTAACTATCTTGTCTACTTATCAAATAAATCTATCTATCTATCTATATCTATCAATCAGTCAACCTTTCGTTTTTTTGCTGTCTTGCTAGATTTAGGCATCACCCAGTTCCAGAATTGCTGGAAGGGGGAATATATCTATCTATCTAATAGATATATCTATCCAAGTATCAACCTTTTGTTTTGTAGCTGTCTTGCTGGACTTCACCCAGTTCCAGAATTGTTGTAAGGGGGAAGTTTCCACTGGCTGAGGAATTATTGTCACGTCCTCCTCATCACTAAAGTAATTAGAAGGTATGTTCCTTATGATCTTGGAAACAGCTATCGAGTTCAGTAGGTGATCAAATAGAACGCTTGCTAACAGCTTTCTGGTTTGAAGTCTATCCACATATCCGTTTGCCTGTCCGTATAAACTTTACCAATTGATCTCTATTTTTCAGAGAATAAACCTACTGGTCATAATAAGCTAATTTAAAACAAAATGACACATTCCCCTTTGATAAAACAATTACTTAAAAAAACATTTTCCCTTGGGGCGATGCCAGTAGAGGAATGAAATTCCCCTCATGGATTTTTTTTCGGTCAATTTATAATAACTCTAGGGGAAAACACCGACCATTGAAACTAACAGCGAAGCTACTTCAAAATTAGAGAATCTAAATGTACTCACTCTGAATTATCCATTGCAAGCCGACGTCGTTTGAGACCAGCAAATTGTGGGTCACTCTCGTTATACTTGCGTTTCTTGGAATTATCCTGCACAAGAACAATTTTTCTTATATATATATATATATATATACCTATATATTATACTTATATAAAAAGTGTGAGAAATAAAAAAAATAGTTGGTTAGTTATGGACTTTAAATTGTTTGAAACCTAAGAAACTAAGGGATGGAGGAGAAATTAAACTATACTGGCACCCAAAGTTTGGGTACTTTTTAAAAATCTTGATTGAAGTGTACAAACCATTGGTATCCAAACTTTTCCTTCATTTACTTTTAATCTCCAGAAGGTGTAATTAGAGAAAAAAATTAACGTTATCATCCATTTCTAGAATCAAGGGGCGCAGCAAATAAAGAAAAATACCTGTTGATTTTCTAGGGAGCATCCTACTTGACTTTGGAGACCAGTGAGGTCAATCACAGGGATATCCACAACCTGGTGCTACAATATACAAAATAAAATTAGTGAGGTCAATCAAAGGGATACCAGCAACCTGGTGCTACAATATACAAAATAAAATTAGTGAGGTCAATTACAGGGATACCAGCAACCTGGTGCTACAATATACAAAATAAAATTAATTACAGTTAGGTAAATCATTGGGATATCAGCAACCTGGTGCTAAAATTTTACCGAAGATCTGGGCTAACAAAACTGGTATTAGTTTTGTGATTTTAATTTTTATATTCGTGATTGAATCAGATCTTAGTGGACAAACAAACAAAAAACTTTATTTAATAGGATTATTTAAAAATTAAAAGATTATAATACCTGTATTTGGTCTTGATTATTGGAACCAAAAAGTAATCTTCGACCAAGTTGAAATATTTTAGTTATCATGCTATGTCTGAAATATTCAATAATAATTATAAATCGCATCGTATTATAGACAGCTTTCCGCGGATATAAAATAAAAAATTATAAGATAAACCAGTTATATCAGTCCCGAGAGCCGAAGGCCAGGGGAAACAATACTAGTATTAATTTTATGATTTTTATTTTATTATCCGTGGAAAATTGTCTGTAAAACGATGATTGTTCAGTATGGATGAGAACCGGTTCTCAGTTTCAAAGCCATACTGGAAAAAATATTATAAATTTCTTCAATAATTTCATTATTTTGCTACAAATATAAACAAATAACTTACTTGTAACATTCTAAAATATTTATTTTCTAACCGCGAGTAATAATTCAGAGGTGTATATTTTTACAAAACCTTTACATATTATTTTAATAAATATATACAACCCAGAATTTATAAAATATCATTTGAGTGCATTACAGCAATACAATAAAATTTCTCTGGACTACAATATGTATATCATGTAATTTTCACTGAATGAATTTTTCATTTTGTTAAATGTTCCTTTCAAAGTCACTAAATTTTAAGTATGAACAAAAGACCTAAAAAGTAAATTTGTAGGTATAATATTCATCTAATATAGATAATACAAAATTTATAAAGTGGAGAGGACAATAAAAGACAACTTACTATTCTTATATTAATTCTTAATTTTTCTAAGGACAGTTTTGCATCTCAAGAATAAGATAAAGATTAATTTATCTTTAATTATCTTGTCCCTGACTTAATAAAAGGACATGATGTAAAAAAAATCCACAAAATATAGTTTTATTCATCAACAATTTTGACGGGAATTTCTCCTGTTCTTTTGTACTGTTGCCTGAAATAACGGATAAATTTTGTTCACAAGTAGCGCAGCAATAACAAAATAACAAAAAATGGGTGCTATAATCAGTTACTGACATTCAAACGTTGTGCCCAAAATAAGCATATAATTTTGCTTCTAGCTGCTTAAATTTCTGATGTATGGAAAAATGATACCTAAAAATTTTCAACTCCCTAAAAATTTCAAATCCCTAAAATTTTTTAAGATGCCTATAACTATTTTGTATTTAGAGCTGAAGGTTTAAAATTTGGGGCATTGGCCTAATTGTGGCGGTCTTTCAGCAGTTAAAGCAGTGTATTTCCTGCAGGCTTCCTTTAACGCTAATTTCAGGGATCTAAAGGGATAAGACAACGGACAATGTATATTCCCAATAATGATAAGACAAAATCATCCCTTTTTACTAAAGTCTCCAAAGTTGTTAAGCCAACGAATGAAACTTTTGGGACCAGTCCTCTCTCTCTGGCTAAGTTTACAATCAATGAATCTATCCATTCCTAAATTTCTGTCTTTCTTCCTCTGAGATGGGCACGGCGGGGTAGAGACCCGCGTTGCGCCGGGCAAATTTCACCTCCATCCAAAAAGTTTTGCAGTTCTTGACGTTTTCAAAATAAGCTCCACACTGCACGTTAAATAATCCTGATTATAATCGTATTATAGACATCTTTCCGCAGATATTAATATGAAATTTATAAGATTAACACCCAGGGATCTAATTCTACAGGGATAAGAAAATGGACTATAAATTGATGAACATCCTCAAATATAATACAATAGACACTAAATTAATAAACCAACCAATAAAAATTCATTTAAATCCCCAAAGTTGTAAGCCAACGAATAAGAAAACGTTATAATAAAACTTTTGGGACTAGTGTAATAAACAGCCAATCGTCCCCTCTCTCTGTTAACACCAATTTTTCTGCTCCAATGGCCGCATGAAAAGTTTTTTAAATGAAACTTAAACATAAAAACTAAGGGATTTTTTCCTTGGATTTATCGAAGCCATTGTCAGATAGGCACCTCATGGACATGTCTCTCTCCTTCCAGCAAGGATCCTTGTCCTTCTGAACCTGGAGGAAAATTTGATTTTGTGGGTA
>LS057827.1:0-10567 GCA_900241095.1 Acartia tonsa
ATATTTATTAAGAGAAAAAGGGGACTATGCACGAACGAGAGCACGTGATTCTAAGCACCTTCCAGCAGTGAATCCAAATATTTTTTTGTAAATATAATGGGTTATATCAGTTATACCATCTAAAAGAATTAAGTTTCACCATGGTTTTCTATGAATAAAACTCTGAAATGTTACCTAAGCCTTTTTTATGAAATAGCATCAAATGTTTTGTTGAGTTCAAAGGTTCAAATAAAATAAAACGCCAAAATATAATCAAATGCTATAAATTACTAAAGTACACTAATTAAACTGTTTACAATATTACAAGTTACCATCACTTTTTTCTAAATTAACATTTTCATTGAAAAAATTTATTTTTGTGTTACATCAGTTTGAACTTAACAAAACATTTGATGATAACATTTCGAAGTTTTTTTCATATAAAACAATGGTGAAACTTCTTTTTTAAAATTAATATAACGATATTAATCACAACTCTATTATATTCACCAAAAAACATTTGGTATCACTGCTGGAAGGTGCTTAAAATCATTTGCTCTCGTTCGTGCATACTCCTCTTTATTAAAAGGAAGTAAAAAGACAACATTTTCTTCAACTTTCTGGATAAAAATTTTTTCACAATTGTTTAATAAAACCTTATGCAAAAATTGAAATGGATAGGACGATACTAACATTCCTAAGATTAGATTAAGGCATTACTCTAAAATAAAGTTCACATTTTTAAAAAGGGGCTCGCCTGAAGCTAAATTACTAATTTCGTGGCTCATCTTATTATATAAGGTTAATTTACATGTAGCATAAGACTTCTTTAACAACTAAACCAATTGAGTTATACATTTTAGGGGGAAGCATCACACAAGCTTTGGGATGGTTTTAAGCTATTTTCTGCCCTTCCTTACTTCTTCTTTACGCTAGGAACTTACCTACTGAAGTTTTGAAAGCTGAAAAGTCGGATGGGACAAGTGGCTGCAGGTTTTCTAGGTATATTGCTTCATAAACTGCAATAAAGAAGAGACTAGAAAAATATGATTGCTTAATGCGTAGGTATTAGGTTATTTTCAATACCTTTAGAATTTATTAAAATGGTTCGAGTAAAAAAAAAATATCAAACAGGCCGGCTAAATCCAACCATGTAAAGCTACGTTGGTCCTGTGAAGGTTTTAAGCTATTTTCTTGGGGAATGGAACACCCCCAAAAAACAAAAAATCCTCCAACCTCGCAAACTGCTGAACCTACATGGTTCCCCATTACAATGAAGTTTCTGATAGGTCCCGGGACGGTTTTAGGCTATTCTATTTTAATGTCTAGGTGTAGTTTAAGGCTATTTTTCTGTCCTTCTGTATCCCTTTCAGTATATTCAATATAGAGCCCCTAGATGCTAGGCTTCCAGCCACTAGTTTTATATAAAGTAGTACGGTTTTTTTGTTTGAAGCCTAAGATCTCAATAACCCTTGAACTAATTTACTTTTCTTTTGTAGGTAAGCTTCACATAGCTCCTGTAATGGTTACAAGCCAATCTGTTTTCAGATTTAAGTCTTGGGATAGTTTTAAGCTATTTTTTCTAATCCTTTTCTGCTTCCCAAAGGCTAGGGACGAAGCCGCTACTATCTTAACAAAGAACATGCAGTGGATTTACCAATCCTAATACTAAGAAAGTAAGTTTTTTGTCTAAAGCTTAAGATTTCTAGTTTACTGAATGAGTTTTCTTTTTTAAGGAAGCCTAATAAATAAGTCCCAGAATATCTTTTTAAAATAACTCTTGAGATAGTTTTAGGCTATTTTTCTGTGACGTCAACATCTTAATCCATCAAAACAGCCCCTAGATACTAGGGGCACAACTGCTAGTAAAGCATAAACTATTTGAATTATATAAAATGTAAAACAAATTCTTGTTTCTTAAATAAATTAAACTTTTTATTTTATCATTATCATAAAAATCACTGATTTATTATAAACAAAAACAACACTATCACTAAAAATGCGTATTTTTACTATAATATTTACACAATGACGCTTAAATACAACTATTATTAACATTTAAGAAGTATACAAACTGTTTTTGTTTACATTTCAACGCATCACTCTCCTCCTCCCTCTCCCCCCTTCTCTCTATCTCTCTCTCTCTTTCTCTCTCTCGCTCTATCTCTCTCTTTCTCTTTCGCATATCCTACGTTGAAACAGCTGATTTTGTCATTTATGTTTCTGCTAATTTATTATTTCTCCAGAGAAGAAAGCAATTTTATTTTTACTTTCCTTACCATATTACGAATTACTTGCATTGTAATTCAGGGATCTAAAGGGATAAGACAATGACCGAACGATTGGGGTAATCCCCAATTACAATACACGAAATTACTCCTTCTGTAAATTACAATTAGTGTTTGAAACGTTTGGACATTCAATAACGTTGGACAAAAAAAATCAATAGAAGTTCCCAAATTTGTTAAGACAAGTAATAAGAAAACGTAATTCAAAACATTGGTGACCCTCTTTACCTTATTACAATTGGCCTCGGACTAACTAGGGACGGACTCGTCGATTACCTACCCAAAATTGTAGAGTAACTGTGCTACTGCTACTCTATAATAAAAAGTAGAACGATGTCTGTCCATCAGTCTGTATAAAGCTAAAGATCTCATTAACCTATGAACCGATTGGGCTCTATTAATAAAATGAAAAGGGGATGAATTCCAGCCCTCCACACATCAAGTGCCCCTAGAGGCCTCTAGGGTTGTAACATATATTCTAAGATCTAGATACAAGGAAGGCATCACCCATAGATAGCGATGATGTTTAGTGGTCATAAAAAAGAGAGAAATAAGGATAGGAAAGATATTAAAATTAACTAAACCTTTATAAAAATATATTTGTATTATGACCGACGGGCAAAGCAAGTTGATTACTGGATGCTCTTTGGGAAGATGTATCCCCAATAACTGATGGATGTACGGACAGACAAAGTGAATTATAGAGCAACTTCGCTAATAAAAAGAAAAAAAAGAGATGTGGAGATACAGGTTAGGAAATATACCTATATTATTAATTGGATGCTGCACAAGATTTTCATGTACTCTAATAAAGTTGCCCAGCTGGCTAAAATAACGATACCCTCTTTACCCAATCCCTTCTTCTCGTAATGAACGAAACTACTAATAAACGAGGACCATATCAGTGACCTAAATTGACAAAAAAAATCTCAAATTAATATACACTAGCGGGTACGCCCCTAGCATCTAGGGTATTTGTATTTGAAGGGGATAGAGAGGCGCTTAAAACAATCTCAAGACCTAAATCTGTAAATAAGTAGACTAAAACCATGAGTGCACCTTTGTGAAGCCTACCTAAAATAAAGAACCCAATCGGTTTAAGATCTTAAGCTTCAGACAAAAAATTCCTTATTGCTTTATATAATAGGATATCCACTTATCCAATATCCATGGCCAATAGAGACAGAAGTAAAAACTATAAAAGAATGCGACTTTTTCAGGTTTAAAAGGAAAAGTAATAAAGTTGAATTAATTATACATCATATTTTAATTTCTAGATCAAAAATATATTTCGGTTTTGTCCCACCTCCCACTATAAATAGGTTAATACCAACACAGGACCAGTAGCTACAAATTATCTGAAGAGTAAAGCCTAATAGGTTTAGTAATTACTTTTTGCTTACAAACAAAAAATATATAGTATAGATGTATAACAAGAGGTGGATTTAAAAAAAAATTAGAGTCGATGCTCACTGGTGAGGCAAATTGTTTTTAAAATAAATCCTCCAAAATCACATAAAAATTAGATAAAATCTTATGTTAAAAAACCTTTTATGATTTTATTTGACCCTAATTTTTTAAAAAGAATCCATCTCAGATCGTCCTAGGGTCCTTGGGAAGGGGACATAATGTTATTTAACCCCTTTTCTCCTCTAGTGTTTTACTCTAATTACAAAACAATGGGGAAAAAATTGGGATCTTAAGTTTTAGACAGACAGGCGGACGTACAGACATCGTTCTACTAAAGTAAATTTTGGTAAATTTTAAATTGGAATAGATTATATTTATAGGAACCTCTCCCTCTAAAGAAATTAATATCCACTTTTAGTTATCCAATAAATCTATAAATAAAGAAGAATAAGCAAGATAACTACCTGGGTCCAGTGTTGGGGACCGTTTTCGTCTGCTATCAAATTGCTTTCTTTTCTTTTGTCTGTATTTATAATCCTTACGCTATTGGTTGATATTTAAAGACCCACTTGAAAGGCACATGGTCCACGGGGAGGGACACACAGTTGATTAACCCCTTCCCCTCTATCGCTTTACTTTAATAGTTATCCGGACCAAATTGTTGAAATTGGCAATTTACCATTTCATTTACCCCTGCGAGACCTATGTGATAATATAATAGAATTTTGTCCCCATCAGGGAACTTTACAAATTGATTTCTGATAAAACATTTTGGTGTTTAACCCTCCAGAGAGAATTGTAAAGCATTGGTGCACAACATAGAAAGGGAGGAAAGGGACAATGGGCTATTGTATACATTAGTCCCCAAAGTTTTATAATAACATTTTCTAACTGTTTGGATCATCAACTTTGGTGACTTTAATTAAATTTTATTGGTTGGTATATTAAGTTTAGTGTTACAACGTTTCAACCACTAATTGTAATCTACATAAGAGATAATTTTGTGTATCGTCATTGGGGATGTACATCCATTTATCGGCTATTGTATTGTCTTATCCCTTTAGATCCATGCAACATAAGATACTTTTTATTATTTTATACTCAGGAACAAACAGATAATTTATGAAAGCGAGGAGGCTTTTATAAACATAGATTAGGTCCGTATGTTAGTATCAGATTGCCCCAATCGTTAATTTACGCATGTTAGAATTATTGTAATAATTGTCTGTAATCGTTGATTTTTTAAAGTTGTTTTGACAAAAATATTCTAATTTTTCTGATTTTTGGAATAATGATTCCTTAGACAACAATCTACAATGTCTTAAGAGTAGCATGTCTATAATAAAGTTCTGAAAATATAGATATGTCCCGATACAGTATGGCCCCTTGCCGCACCTTAATCAGTCGGGGGGGGGGGGGCATTCAACACCCCCCCATATTATCTCAGTTCCTATTAGAGCTAGAGGGCTTTTGTGCAAGTCCCCTGTGTTATGATGAATTTCCGACCTTAAGTAAGTCAAAGTCAATTTTCGCTTCCTTCACCCTTTTATTTAACAACCTTTGTTTTTAGGTCCTTTTTTACTTAAAATTTTCAAACGGCTGTAATTTTTTTATTTTTGAAGCTAGAATAAAAAATTTTTTGCAGAAAATGTTTATCTTTATGTAAATTTTATATTTGAAATATCAAAATATAAATTTCAGCAGCCGCAGCTGTACTTGGCAGCTGCCAGCCGCCGCAGTCGGCGGGAAAATGGCGGCGGATCTTTATGAAATTTTAATACGTTATGTAGACATATAAGAAAAGCTTAAGTTTAAAATTTGAAGTCTATAAGTTAGAAATTGCGACCACAGGAGCCTTTTAAAGTTTTCTGGAGACCTGGAGGATCAGGACCTGGAGGATCATACTTGGAACCTGAAATTGACTTGAACACCTGTATTTAATATGAGGATGTACTAATAGAGGATATTTTAGTATTTTGGTAGGATAAAATGCTTTGTTTAAGTCAAAAAATATCTTTGCTCTTTACCTGAATGACCCTGCCAGGTTTGCAGGCATCCTGTGCCCTTTAGGATGGAGATATTCAAAAAATTCCAACTCTCAGTTATGGGTTCATACCCATACTTAAAAATTCATGCAATTTGGGCTCATTATCTTTCACACACAGAAAATGAGATAGAAAAGACCGTTAAGGGTTGATAGTATATTAGGTACGCTTTCCATTAGTGTATCTAGCTGTGAAATTTGGTTATGGAATGAGTTATATTTAAGCATTCGATAAACTATTGATTTGCATACTATATTATATCATACTATTCAGAGTAAAGCTCTTCTATATATACTGTCCATTTTTGTTTTAAAAAGAAAGTATTTCGGCAACAAAGCGAAACCCAGTAAATTTTATTTCTAGGGACGATTTCTCTTGGGAGGGTGGTACTCTCTCCAAAAATAGTTATAAACCTTCCCAGGACCCATGAACAGCTATATTGTAAACAACAATCGGTTCAGAGGCTAGTGAGATCGTTTAATACATCCTGTTTTTTTTTATAAGGATTTTTTATTTCAAAGATTACCTACCTATGGATGAAAATTAACCTGTTTTAGAATATGCATCTTTATTTTTAAATACTTGCATTTTTTAGATGTTATGTCTCATCAAAAATCCTGTTTAAATAACAACTAACAATAACTAGGGACTTTAATCATCTTCAAAAAAAAACCTCATTTGTGTGTTTTGAATTATACCTCCCCCTCCCTAAAAGAAGTTGTATAATTATACAGGGATCTTTAGGGAAGACACAATGGTAGATAAATTGATTAACATCCCAAATGATGATTCACAAAATTAACCCTTCTTTATATTACATAACTAATTGATTTTTAATAAAAGTTCCCAAAGCTCTATTAGCTAACGAATAAGATATGGTTACAATGAACTTTTTGAGACTAGAGTAATAAACAGCTTAATGTCCCCTTCCTCTCTGATTGTAATTTATTTCCTGTGCAATAACTGCTCGCCTCGTTTTATTGCACTGCAACATTACAGGCCTAAATGACCATTAGCATTACGTTAACAAAATATGACCCTACTTATATTAGAAATAGTGTACATTTAATAATAATAATTTTAATAATAATGAGAAGATTCGCCCCTCGGTCTATGACTGCAGACTAGTAACACTTGTAGTGTAACCTGGCCACTAAGGTAATCAATGAAATCACCTTGTTGGTGCAGAAGTATTATTATTACACAATAGGCATAACAATACAGATATATGTAAATATTGAATACATGATCACTAACCTGTCTTTGGTTAGAGCTCCTATGTCCTACTGATATTGCGCACAAGCAAACAACATCAGAGACAAAACAGAACTAACTTAAAACAGGGCATCTAGCTATATTTATAGATGTAGACATTCATTCTTGGACAGCTCTCTAGCTTTCCAAGCATGAACCGTCTTCATGATAAACATACCTATGATGCAATACATATAGGATAACATATAATAATTGATAAAGGTGTTCACATAATATCACATTCTCCCCCCCTTATGAGAAGATGTCATAATCTACTCAGAATTTACCCATGATATTGTATGCAACCTTTATCCGATTACGAGTATATATATATGATAAAACAAACTCAATCAGAATTCATTGAATAAATCAATAAAAAGAAAATGTAAAATAGGAAGCAATTAATAAATTTGGAATAAAATGAATCAACATAAAAACATAACTGAAGCATAAGGCAAGAAATATAAAGTGCATTTTCATTACAAGCATAAGCAAAAATAGATTAAACATATTTAATAAAATTACTATCCCTGTATCCATAACACCAAAACATATCCATTCCATATCCATTCCATAAACCATATTCCATGCTGCCAACAATCATGTCCAACCATGCCGCCAACAAGCATGTCCAATCATGCCTCCAACAAACATGTCCAACCATGCACTGCCAACAAACATGTCCAACCATGCACTGCCAACAACCAACCATTACAAAGAAAGAACACCAAATCATTTATCTTAACAAATAACAGTATGAGTAACAGGATTAGAGAAAATAAAATACCAGCCACATAGACAGGTATTGATTGCAGGCAGAGAACAGATTATCAGTCATAAAGACAGATATATAGATGGTGTAGGCAGGAACACAATTCCTTCTTATCATTTCTTTCCTCGAATCCAGTATCATCAACATTCATTGGTTCTGCACCAGAAACTGCTGGTCCTGCACCAGAAACTGCTGGTCCTGCACCAGAAATTGCCGACAGTAGTCCTGCCATTTTCTCCAGATCAGATCTAATGACAATCACAACATTCTCTAGTTACCAAAGATCGCATCATCAATCCTGGCTTTGAACTCCTCACATCAAGTGTTTACAGTGTTCTTGATTTCAGCCACTTCATTCTTTACTGTTGTAATATCATCCTTGGCAGCTACCATGATCCCCAATGGACATTTAAACTCTGCATACTTAAGTCTCTAAGCAGGTGTTGTAGCAGAGACAAATACAAGCAACTGCCTCTTGGTCTTATATTTAGTACTTGGTGTATTTGACAGTAGTAGCACACCTTAGTTTGGCAGATTGTAGCAGAGACAAATCTAAGCAACTGCCTCTGTGTCTTGTGTTTAGTACCAGGTGTATTCTACAGTAGAAGCACACCTTAGTCTGTCAACAAGCAACGAGAATCCTGGTTTCCAGGTCTGGTAAGATTGAGCAGCACGAGTCCATGAATCAGCCCATGTTGCACATGCAGCATGTGAATGACTGCAAGCAAATTTATCATAGCTTCACCCTCCATTATGGTTGGGGAATACTTCCTCTAATGATATATCTCCATCCAGCTCCACTGAAAATAATTCAGCGTGCAAATTTATCTTTGGTATAGTCAACCACATTTGACTGATTGATCAGCACTGCCACCACAAATAAGATATACATAGATATATATGCATAAATTATCCCTTTCTTGAATTTATATATTAAGAGATTTTTATTGCATCTCAAATTTTTTTTTCTCTTCAAGTCCTGTCTATCCAGCATGTCCAAGACACAGGATATACACTTGTATATTCCATGAAATGTTACAATTGTAACTTCAATTTTAACAATTACAACTGCAATTTGTTTAATCCAAAGAACAGGAACTTCAGGAGTTCATTCCCAAAATTATTTTGGGCATGACCATCAGTATGTACTAACCCATCCAGAATTGAGGAATTGGTTTGTAAAGGTGAGACTTAAAACAGTCATTCCCAAAAATTATTTTGAGCATGACCATCAATATGATTTTGTGATATATAAATCATACATATCTTTGACATACATATGTAAGTTTATTTATCATATACTTTTGGTTTATCTTATATATTAAGAAAATTGATAATCCATAAGAGTTAAAAGGTTGGACCATAAAATATGCTCATGAATTTTCATAACCATAAATTTTAAATCCTGTATTTTAATAATAACCTTGCTTATTGGTAATTATATAATCTTTATTAACCATAACTATTATTAGACACTTCCACATTTATTACAAGTGTCAATAATCCATCAGGGTTAAAAGGTATTTCCAATTTTAACCATTTACCAAAGTTGAAATCGTGTTACTTTAGTTTAGTTTATATCAGTATATTTAAACTTTGTTTAATTTGAACTAATCTGTTCAAAACTTTTGTTAATTATACTAATTATGTATGATATAATTTGAACTACTTAAAAAATTAAACCGTTCAAATTGCATACCAAACAGAGTTATTTTCAAAATTACCAGGATCCTCCCCCCTTGTCAAAAATTTCATTCCAATATGACAACAAATTTATTGACAAAGGTAAATCAGTCATAACATTATTCTCACCTGATTCCACAATGGTATTTGAAATTCAGTGTCAAAGGCTAAATCTGTTTATTTGCAAGTCCTGAGTTTTTTTTTATATTAACGTTCCAAGGCAAAGCTTGATAGGTTATATCTTCATGTTTTTCCCAAGATTGGGCCCCAACCACCTCCAATTTCTCTGATTTTATTGTCATTTTAGTGTCTGACATATCACTGTGCTTAAAAATCAGTATTTGTGATCTTATTTGGCCAAGTGATCTTGTGAATTCTCCTGAGACATTTGATTACCTATGTCTGTAGCTTGGAGACCACTGCTGTGTTTAGGAACCAAGTTTCAGCCCCAATACAGCCAAACAGAGAAAACATTTGACTTAAACAGTCTTAACTTGGTTTTTATGGAAATGTTGTTGGAAGTCCAGAACTTGTCCTAGATCAGTTAAAGTGCCTCTAGCATCATAAATTTATAATACCGAGATACTCAAAAACAATCTATACATTCCCAAGAGTTTGGCCTCCAATAAACACTGAAAAATGGCATTTAATCTGAGTGCCTTGATCATATCAGCAAAGCCCAGATCTCCCTAGTAATTGGAACTGCCATGCTTTCATGTTTCCCATCAGTTGTTGACACATTCTTGATGATCCCGTGGATCTAGATCGTGTACCTCTTTCTCAGTCATTCTTAGTATAGGGTTGTTGACCATTCCTAGCAAAAATCTTCCGAACAGTGTATCCATCTATACCCAGAACCGCTAATGATCTGTGCAGGATCAGTGTCATTCCTCATTCTGCCATGAAATCATTACTACTAGATGTAATATTCATGAATAAAATGTTTATAGAATCCTTATAATTCTATAATTAGTATTAAATGTAATTTTCATGGATAATCATAACTATATGATTACATAAAAGCCACATAATAATTTGATTATATAAAAGCCAATAAAAATATTGTTGTTTATTTTATATTGTCATAAAGATTTTTATAAAATAAACAATACCTTAAAACTAAAATTAGGAAACAT
>LS057828.1:0-10567 GCA_900241095.1 Acartia tonsa
GCTTCAGACGGACAGACAGACGGACAGACGGACAGACAGACAGACAGACATCGTTCTACTTTGTATTATAGATAATTGAAAGTGCCTTTAGAAGCCTCTAGTGGATTTGAAAGACAGCCTGTGATGTAGTGATTCATTATGCGGAAAAGGAAGTACATCAATATCAAATTATCCATGGAAATTATGGATCAAATACCTTTCAATCCTATATGCTCTAAAGCTGGCTTTTGTTACTTAGAATCTCTCATACTGGTGGATTAATAAATCTTTCCTTTATAGATAATTTCCAAACTAAATTTATACTATTTTAGACTGAGAAAAAATAACCTTAACATGAAAATATATTTGCATATTCAAAACATTTTTTAAAAAGCGTTTAATTGTATATCTGTTATTATCATTTAAAAGATTGGGAATTATCATACTAAATATGTATTTTTGAGAAAGTCCTTTTGTGCTTAAGGAATATTCTGTTTATATTTTGTTAAGCATACTCTTTAGTCAATAATAAGATACCAAACATAAAACTATAGAAACTATATATCAATGTAGCTCTATCTTCCCTAGAGGTGTACCCATATTTTAAAATATACAGTAGCTAACCTATCTTTCATAGATACTTATACTTAACTGTTAAAAATATGTGACAACAAATTTAAACTTATGAAAAAAAGCTTTACGATGATTTTCCTTATTTTCAGGGTATTTAAAAATGTTGGATCTCGGTTTAAATTCTGCAGCCAATGTAATTTATATTTCAGTATTAAACAGGTAGGATGATTCAATCAATAGATAGTTTTTCGATAGTTAAATAAGACTGACAACATCCATAAGTAGCGAAGCTCATAAATATAAATAGTTGTAAGAGAGTAATTGATAGACAAACAGACAAAGTGAGTTACTGAATAGAAAACCGTGTTGATGAACAGAATCTTTAAATCAAAATTTAGGCATCTATCTATAATAATAGCAGAGAAAACGTAGATTTAATGCATTAAGAGAATTGTAGAGTAAATGACGGTTCAAGTAAATTATAAGGTAGATGATAAATGCTAAGCTAATAAAATTTATGACAATTTTAACTGTGATAATAGTCACTCGAATGTCTATGTCCCACTATGCATGACTGATAGACCAACGGATCAAGTAAAGGCTTATTAACAAGGATGACAACATCCATAAAAGCGAATCACTGAAACGGTAGGACAAACATACATTAACACTTGTATAGTGTCAGAATTGAATAATCAGAATATAAATGTATAAGAGTCAAAGCAAAATTGTAAGTAAATATGTTGAAATACTGCTTGATACAGGATAATGTTTATGGACATACTTACATTTTAGGACTTGATTATAGAGTTGCTTCGCCTACTACATTATACTATATCATCATACAAAAAATCAGATCATTCCGTAAAATGGACGTACGGACGTTTTGGTAATGATTATAGAGTTGCTACGCTTTCTAAATCGTACCTAACTACTAAAGGAATCTCTATGCATAATTTGAAATCAATAGGACAATTCTAACATGCCTAAATTAACGAAAAAAGCTATCCGTTACGTAAAAATATCAGCCTTGATATCATAAATTTCAGCCGATTACATTTTCTCCATCGTATTGCAGCAAACTGACAAACACACTGACAAAGATAACGGTTACTCTAGCATACTTCGTTTGAAAAGTTTCACAAAAATCAAAGAATTCTTATAGTTATGTTTGTTTTTATTTTCTAGTTTGTTAATAACAGCTGTATCATGTAGCAAACTTTCTGATAAAGGTAATATTATTATTAATGAGTCAGTTACTCTATAACTCAGTACAAATGTCTGTCTGTTAGAGTCACTTACAAAGTTGACTGATCTTTTTGCTTATTAATAAAATCTAAAATCTGAAAAGTGAATGTTACAAATATGCAATTTAAGTAGAATATCAGAATTTACCACTAGTTTAAAATAAATTTATTCATATAAAAAACTCAACTTTATATTACTAAATATGGCTTGTTTAATCTTTGCTAGAATTTAAAAGTTAAAAAGAAAATTAAATTTGAAATGTTATGATTAAAATTTAAATTTTGTTATTTTTAGGGTTGTTAGTTTCTGGAAACGAGATAGAAGAGACTTCATTTTTCTTAAGCAAAGACTTTAAAGCTATAATAGGTAAAAATCAAAATAATGTATAATTTTCAAATAACGGTTAAACATCAGTTTATTTATAACAATTTAAAGGGTATGCTAGCGAGCACAGAAAATCCCTCTCTTAATTCCGAAATAAATGGAGTGGCAATACTCTGCGGTGTCCTGTAACCATTTGACCTAACCTAACCAAACCTAAAGTAAAACAATAACACACTAACCCACCCCCCCCTGATTTTCAATCAATTTCAAAATAATGAGGGTGAGAGGGGTTCTGTGCCCTTCTTTTATTAATCAATTCTATTTTTCAGGAGGTGTTATAGGTTTTTGGGGAGGTGTGTTTCTACTAGGAGTTGTCTTCATGATGGCATTAATGGCTCAGAAATATTGCTGCGACACAGGAAATTTTGGTCAAGTTTAAAATTAAACCTAATACCCCAAATTTGAATCCTTCAGCTTCAATAACAAAAAAGTTATATGTATTTTAAAATGAGATTTTAGGGAGATAAAAATTTTGAAAATCTAAGCACTAACGATAGAAATTTTAATATAGAATTACGTCAAATAGAAAAAGAATTATGAACTTATTTTGGGCACCAAATTAGAATGCCAATAACTGATTAAATTTTTACACTAAAATGAGGGACAGTATCAAAGGCCTTTCCCTAAAAAATATAGACGACGCTTATTATTGAAATTAAATTGACCAAAAATGCATACAGGACAGAGAAAAGAAGACCATGATTAATATCTAAAACAAATATTACACCAATGAAAATTTTTATATCTTGATAATTAACTTTACTATACAAAAAATGAAAAAATTGTAATATTTTTTCATCAGAAATCTAAACAAAACATGAGAAAAACTCTTACACGTCCTGTTAATGATTTAATGTAATGATTGCTATATCGTTTACCTGGAAGCAAAATTTAAAAGGACTATCTTGAATTATTTGTTAAGTAGCTTTGCTATCAAAGAAATATAATTATAAGTGTCCTTCCAAGCTTCATTAATATTGTTAAATATGAAATATATGTTTATTTGATATTCTTGTTTTTAGTGTAATAGCTAGATCTAATGTCTAATTTGTAAATGGATGTAGAATTTACATGGATATTATAACAGGGATTTTTTTTTATTGATTTAGGTTGCTATTTCCCCTTTCACATATTGGTCGGGCCGTTTATCAAGTAGGAGAGGAGGGTTGGTTTGGAGATTGTTATTGAAGCGAGCTACAACTACTTTATTAGAGAACATGAAAATCTGGTGTAAGATCCAAGTTTTAGTTTTAAAGTTTTAGAATGCGACATTTACATTCAATTCTATAACAAGCTAAAGATCTACATTGCTGGTCTGAATTGGTTGTACTTTTAATATAAATAAAATAATATAATATAAATATATTGGGGTGGTTTTAAGATATTTTTCTCACCTGGCCACCCTATATATTAGGGGCGAAGCAAATAATGAGTAGTAATAACTAATAACAAGAAAATATTAGAGTAACATTATGAAACAAAAGCAATATTAAGTTTTAATAAAAATTTAATGCCATAGATTTCAAGATTTAAAGTTGTAGATTTTCTAGACAAAGAAGGTGTATTAACTTTTATTTTTATAGCTAGCCGGTGCTTTTAGTAAGTAGTAGATGTAAAACTTTCCATAGAATTCAGATATGAAATCGTTTTTTTTGTAGACCTCTTATTTTTAAAGTAATTTAAGTTTTTTTTTTTAAATTTAAGTCGATTTTAAGGTACTAAAACGCAACAAAAAAAAAGGAAAAAAAGAAGTATTAAAGCATTTAAATATTTGTTTAGACCTAAGATAAAATGTCCAAAATTTAAGAGATAACAGAAAGTTGAAAATTAAAATACAGTAAATGTAAAATGTAGTAATTACATTGTATAGAAAAAAACACCTATATTTCAAAAGCACACTAACAAATACTAAATATAAACAATAAATAAATATTAACCAATAATTATTAAGCAAGTTGCCCTAAAGGGATGGTGAAGCAAAAAAACTGAATATTATAATCAAACTTTAATAATTTGACATTTATAATATCTTAAAGATAGAGCAAAAAGTGTTTAGTTTACTATAAAATCAGCTATTTCATTACAATTGCAAATTTTTTTTTCATTCTGATTTCTATGACATATATGTGATACATTAATTTTTAACAATGAGGAAAAGCTTCTATTTAAATATGCAACTAACATACTTTACAAAATAGGGAAAAATTGTCAAAATAAGACATATTGGTATTCTCCTCTTAGGATTTTTTTTCAATTCAGAAAATTTGAGTACACCCCAACAAAACTATAAAACCTAGCCTATAACCTAACCTAACCTAAAAAAGTGCCACGGCCAGGTTTCATAGTTTAGTCAGGGGGGGTTACAAATTTTTAAAAATTGAAAAAAAAATTTCTAAGAGGATAATGCAAACATATTTTTCTTGTTACATAAATTACAAAATAAAGATTTTTTTTTTATTTTAATTACTTTGGATGATCCATCTTTTGCCTACCTTTCATAATAATTTTAAAAACAAAGTATGAATAATTCTATTTAGCTAAGAGAACAGTAAGGTATTTCAATCTTAATAATAGTGATTCAAAATAGTGATTTTTAAAAATATGTAATACATAGTGTTATCAATAAAAAAAATCTGCCAAATGTATTAAAAGTCTGACATAGTTTTTTAATTAAGCAAACAAAAATGTGTTTAAGTTTAAAAAAATACATAATATTAGTGGCCAGTAACATCCATGGTACAAGTATTGAGTCAAATTTTAAACCAATGCAGACATGACCTAACAAAGTTGACCAGCTGCATTGCTACATCCGTCAGGCTTAACAGCGATAATCCAAGCCACATTCCCAGAGAACTTCCAATGTCAATCAAAAAGTTGTAGAAATCATAGCTGATCACTCGGTATCTTTTCTCAACTTTCTTTTTAAAGCTAAGGTTGACTCTAGCATAAGTTGGTTTTGGGTGTTCGGAGGGTCCCTCACTATGAAGCTGGACATCAACATGTGTTGTTAGACATGGGTTGGTACATGTTTCTTGAATTGTCATTGGTTCCAAATCCAAAAGTTTCATCAGGTATGAATTCCAGTAGTCTATCTCTGTAAAAAACTTTCTAGCTAAGGTGTAATCATCACTCAAGAATTGGGTATTACATTTGTTGTTTGGGGAAAGATAAGGGGGGTTGCAACCTAGTCTGGTCATCATTATCTCTGAAATGCCCAAGTCAACACAATTTTCATATGTATCTGGGTAGTTGCCATAATGCATACATTCTTCTTTTTGTAGAGGATCCTCATTAGAAATCACAGTTATCCTATTGCGGTACCATTTCTCAACCCCAGGTGTCAAGTAGATCAATTCACCACTCTTGGATGAAAAATTAGGGTTTGGATAAGTTTGTTTGTACTTGTCTGCAATTAGTATGTATACTTTGCTAGTTTGATTCATTGTTTGAATTGAGAGTTTTGTGTAATTGTAGTGTCTAACTCTAATACAGTATCCATATCTAGCAACAAAAACTCTTTTTGTTATGTACTTTTTCGCTTGAATGATTTTAGGATTGAAATCTGTATTTGTTGAAATATCAGGCAATACATCAATCAGCACTTGATCAAAAGTTTTGTTCAGATGGGCACCCCAAGAATATTGTAACCCTTTAATTTCCTTTCCAAACAACAATGCATTTCTATGATGATAACCATATTCTCTTATCATCGTTAGATTGTATTGATTGTCAGGGCAAACATAGATGTCAGGCAGGTCAACTTCGGATATGTCAAGCAACTCTACAATCTCATTTGTGGCTGGTGATATCAGTCTGAAAATTAACTAGAATTAATGAATGCAATAATTCTTAATTATTTATAACTTTAAAGCATCACAATCTTTTTTAACGAATGATATTAAAGAAATGAACAAATCATCAATTTTGAAAAATCATAAAAATTATACTTGATTTTTAAGTTCTGTGTATTAAGTAAAAGAAAATAATTTTTAGTACCAAAGCTAGTTTATCATTATAAATGTTTATCCATCTATTTGATGTTTTTTTTGTGTTAAACATGATTTTAACAACTACAATATAAGAAAGATTTCTTCTTTTTTTCTTTTGTTTCTTCAGTCTGTTGGTTCGTCATCAATGTTACAGGTTTTTTTTTAGACGATAAATTGGATTTACTTTGCAATTTCTTTGAAATTTAGCTCTTAATCATCTATGAAAGATATTTGTTACTGATAACAATCTAATCTAATTACCATTGTTACTTAGGGATGCTTTCATCTTTGTTTTATATAAAAAAATATGAATACCTTTGAAGACTGGTGTTGCATTGGTATGCAAACATTGCCAGGGAAAATAAGAGCACAAAGATCTTCAGTATCTTAGCTACATTCATCTACAACAAAGTTGAAATTAATGCTTATATTGGATATCAAACAAGACTAAAATTAACTAATCTGAATGACATATCAAAGGAGTTGGCAGCAATGTGATATAGCTACTGCTGAGACTTAAATAAGCTAGGTCGGTTGCTGATACACTTTCTACAGGGCATTGGGTGAGGCTGTCTAGGCCAAGTAAGGCTTAAGGTTGCTGTGGTTAATGATAGCTTAGGCTTAACGGGGTTTAGGGTGGCTCTGGCTATAGGTTGCTGAATAAAAATTTAAATCAAATTAAATTCATAATTTTTATTGAGGTTCATAACCTAGTTTATGCAAGAGTAGAGCTTTAGATTGAATTCTGTTTATCGTTCAATTAATTGATAGAATCAGTAGCTTTAACTGTTTACAAGATCTTAGCAGACAAAGAGTAGACGAGAAAAACTTTGGTACAAACCTTTTTGACAAAACTACTAGGCACAACTGTGTCTATTTCCCTCATTAAATTTCTTTAATGAAAACCGATAACCAATATTCATTTTTAAACCAATTAATTAGAATTTACTTATACAATTTGATCGGTATATTTCCACAAGTGGTAAGTTAAGTATTGTTAACCAAGCTTCCCTTCCTTTAAAAAGTAAATTGAAAATAAGGGGGGAGGGGGCGTTGTTGTACCCAAAAAGGGGGGCTAATCCTATTATATAATGTAGTAAGCTTTTTGTCTGTCCCGAAGGATCCCGCTAACCGCTGAACCGATATTATTCTCCTTAACAGTGAATCTTCTTATAGGTCCTTGGAATGTTTTAAACTATTTTTGGGGAGGGTGTCTTCACCCCCTTCCCTCCCCCCCAAAAAAAATATTTTTTACTCTTTTAAAACTCAAATTTAAAATGGGATAAGGCCGTTTTTCCCCCTCCTACCTTAAGTGCCCCTAGAGGCTTCCTTCTAATGGGCGTAGCCGCTAGTAAATATATGAAATAACATAACCTAATCAAACATGATTAATAAACAAAAAAACCCCGAAAAACTACCCATCCCCCTTATTTACAATTTATTTTTAAATGGTATGGGGGGAGGCCCGAGGGGTATCATCAATGCTGAATAGAATATTCGTGTGTTAGCGCTACTTAATCAATTCTTATTGACGTACAACTTGGGCTAGCAGCGTTCACATGATTTTGTCAGGGATGTTTGCAGTGCAGGGCACATACAAACAACTGCGTATTCTTTGCGGAATATAGGAGAGAGGTGGTTGGTGTTTTAGGATTAAAACAAACATTCAAAAATCAATTATATTATAAATTTCATAATAAGCTGGCTAAATTATGAAGCTCTTTATAGTGCCTAAAAGAAATATTACGTTATACAATACAAATGACCAATGCTAGGCCAATACACAGACTAAATGACGTATTGCTGGCCAGTATGCATATTTATTGACAAATGGTAGGCCAGTATTACGTCATTTTTATAGGCACTATAAAAAGCTTTCTAAATTATTATTTTAAAGTTGCAGCATGATATTTTTATGTTTCAGGCTATTGTTAAAGTGGGGAGGATTAGTTCTACTTAATAAAAAGTTAATTAATTTACCTCTAAGACTATACTGCGCGCTTTATCTTTACCAGAAACCGCAAGGTTATAAAATGATAGGATGATTTACCAGGCAAAAAAATCCGAGTAGGGACGACGTACGTACAGACGATAAGACGGAAAAATCCTAAATTTTATTTTGTACTGACGGAAACACTCGAATTTTAAAAACTTCGCTTTAAATATATACAACTTAAAATTTGATAGTATATATTGTAGGTCGTCATCGCATGTTCTTACTTTTGAATTCACCAGCGATTGCTCACCTAGCATCTAGAGGCTCTAGGCTCTAGTGGTGGGGGTATAAAAAACATCTTAAGACCTTAATTTAAAAACGTAATAGCTTAAAACCTTCCCGGTACAAATGTGAAGCTTCCCTAAAATGAAGAATTCAATCAGTTTAGTGGTTAGCGAGATCTTGCCGAAAAAAAACTTTACTACTTTGTATATTTACTAGTTGCTTAGTCCCTAGCCTCTAGCGAAATTCGGATGGAGTCAGGAAAATAGCTTAAAACAACCCCAAGATATTTACAAAGCATATCTAAAAAGCGCAACCAATTCGTATCAGTATTTTTTGAGATCTTTAGCTTCCGACGAAAAAGACCTCACTACTTTATATAAAAGGACAAAACATTTAGAATTGGTCGAGTGGTCGAAACCGATTAATATCCGCTCGATGTAACAGGTTTTGACCCATAATAAAATCATAATATCAAATAATAACAGTTATGTCAAACTTTATTTGTGTAAATTAAAAAAAAAACGGGAGTATTAACAAATAATCACAAAAAGATAGTTTATTGGGTATACTTATCTATTAGAATAATAGGTTAAATTATAAGATATATAGGTATAACACATTTGAAGATAAGTATACTTATTATCTTATTTAATATATGTACTTTATATTTATGTTATAACAAAGATGACAACATACATGAAAGCGAGGCTATAAAACGTAAGGACAAACGAACATTAACACTTGTAGAGTGTCATAACTGAATAATTAGAATATAAATGTATAAAAGTCTTAACAAAATTTTAAGAAAAACTGTTGAAAAACAGGATAATGTTTATGGACATAATTACATTTTAGGACTTGATTAAAGAGATGGATCACTTATAACATTGTACTTTGTTGTCCTAGGAATCAGTATGCCAAAATCAGATAAATCGAATAATTTTATTACATAAAAGTTTGCTGTTAAAAAAGTAAAAATAATAACATGTATAAAATGGACGTACGGACGGACTGACGGTCCGACCCTAATTATAGAAAAGCCTCGCTTTAAAAAAAAAAAATTACAATCACTAATTTTTGATGGACTTCTACTGGATGAAGTTATCGTGACTGACTAGCACCACCACCAGGTCCTGGTTCTCGTTGCTGTAGTTTTCATACTTGAATTCACACGCACAAGGCAATGGGATTAAAAACCACCTTATGCATGTATTATGTGGAATTCAAGTACGAAGATATTTGTATTGTTTGCCGGTAACATTCTGATTTAATTGCTGTAAATCCGCCCCGCTTTTCGTAGCGCAGTTAGTCTATACTTAGATATGTTAGTTTGTCGCCTTGTCAGAATTAATAAAAAAAATCTTGTACTTTCTTTTTTTTATGACGAATTATAAATAAACTTGTTATAATCAGTGATAGTTTGTTAAATTTTTTATTAATCAGCAATCTGTTTTAGAAATTTAAAAAAAACAATTTGCTAAAACTTAATTTCTCTTTTTTAACTTTACTTTAAAGTTCTTTAACTGTTTGCTATGCTTCTTGTGGACATAATCTATAAAATATATAATATATGTTTTTAATATATAAAACACAATTATAAACAAAACATAATAATTATCACAATCACAACTAATTCTTTTAACAAATTGAAATTTTTTACTTACAAAGAAAAAAAACTTTTAGCTAACAAGCGAAGTGGTAGAATATATCAAACAGTAATTGTAAATCATTCAAATCATTTGAAGAACTTAATGAAAACTACAATATTATAAAAACGTAGTTACATTTACCCATAATCGTACTTTGATTAAGTATTTGAGCTTTTCATTTTCCTTTAAATTTTCAATACATAAAATAAATATCGGTAAATAAACAAGAAAGTTACCACAAAGTTATTATTTGGTAGTTAGCAGGGATCTTAAGGGATAAGACAATGGACGATAAATAAGTATACAACCTCGATGATTATAGACAAAATTTCCCATTCTGTTAATTGAAATTTATTAGTTGAAAATGTTGGACAAACTAAATTGAAGGAAGCCAAAGACATGATCTATTATTTTACAGGGTGTCTTATAATTATTTCCAAGGTATGGGGGGAATAATAAGGGTTTAAAAACAAATTCCGTGGGACACCCTGTATATATATAAATGTTTTTATATAAAAATTACA
>LS057829.1:0-10563 GCA_900241095.1 Acartia tonsa
AAGGCTTTTGTACCATACCAATTTTAAAGATTTTTACAAAATTTCAATTCTAGTGTGTCGATATAAACCTGAAATTAACCAAAAAAAATGGGGGCAGCCCCGATTATAATATATGAAGGTGTAGCAAGTAATCTTCCAAATTCAAAATTGTCAAAATTTCATACGAGTTTCAACTCTACATTAGCCTGTCCCGGATTTGAACAATTGTGTCAAAATTTTGGTCCCCAACCAAAATACGATTGATTTATGCAAAAATAATGACCAATGCAAAATATTTTTTCTGTAATACAAAAATTGCAATGGTACAAGCACTTTTAAATTTTATGGAGGTCAAAAATTCATTGCATCAAAACTATGGCTTCATGGTGCTCCTAGGAAAGGTCTTGAGAAGTAGAATCAGGAACTTTTGTCTGTTTCAAAATATCTTGTTTCTAGTCTGAGAAAATCACAAAAAAAAACATCAAAAAACTTCTACAAATTGGACAATTCTCAATAAACTCTAAAAAATGGTGGTTTTTCTTCATTTCTAAAGCTAGGAACGAGATATTTTGAAAAGGACAATAGTTCCTAATTCTACTCCTCAAGGCCTTTCCTAGGAGCACCATGAAGCCATAGTTCTGATGCAATGAATTTTTTACCTCCATAAAGGGGGCCTCAAAATTCAAAAGTGCTTGTACCATCGCAATTTTTGCAATACAGAAGAAATATTTTGCATTGGTCTTTTTTTTTGCATAAATCAACCATATTTTGGCTGGGGGCAAAAATTATAACAAAATTTTCAAATCCGGGATGGGCTACAATATTTCATAGTCAGAAAGTCAATAAGGGAAGTGGATACATAAAGAGAAGCTATGCATCCGAAAGGAAAACACTGCGCTAATTATGGACACAATTGTCTTTGTAGCTATTTGTAAATTTACTCAAATGTATGAACACCATTACCCTTATCTTTTAATCAGATAGATACCATGTGTGAAGTAAATAATACAAAATTTCATCAATTTAGTATTATATTTCAGTTAAATATAATTAGTAAATTAGTTGTTCTTACAGAATAAGTTAATATAACTTTCATATAGGTTGATTTAACTTGTATGTTAATTCGCAGTGACCATGTTTGATTGTTTTTAACTAAAGGTCAGGTAAGGTTAAGTTATGTTGGGTACCAGGTAGCCCTGTACGTGTAGGCCCCGCATGGTTTGGCCCCTCGTTTGGGCAAGCCAATTTGATTGAAAGCACTGTAGCTTCCTTATATGAAAGCTTTATATTTTTTCTGACAGGTTTTAGGTCATTTCATTTAGGAAAAACATAACTTGCCCCATAAGAAAGAAGAACTTATTAAACCAGGGAGTGAGGGGACAATGAGCTGTTTATCACTCTAGTCCTCAGAGTTTTATAATAACGTTTTCTTATTCGTTGATTTAACATTTTTAGGGACTTCTATTGAATTTTGATTGTTTGATTCATTAAGTTTAGAGCACAAAAGTTTCAACCACTAATTGGAATCTACAAAAGGGCTAATAAAGTGTATATGTGAATCCATTTATCGGCCACCGTCTCATCCCTCTAGATCCCTGCACACTAACACACACCAATGCATATCTAAGCATACAACAAACCCACCTGCAACCTATTAACACACACACAAACTACTTGCACTGTCATTACACACACAATCACACAAATACTCACACATACTCACACACACAATCACACACACACAATCACGCACACAATCACACACAGCAACGTCGAATTCCTTCTGTTTTTATCACTTTTGCGTCAAATTAAATCTCCTTAATTTTGAGACTGGTTTTAACCTATTCAAGGGATAAGTAAATATTTGGAAAATTTTGATTCTCGTCTCAATTTTCACAAATCTCCAAAGTAATATGTATGTTGAGTGTATGTGTGTATTTGTGTATTTATGTTAATTACTATCTCAAGGAGGTTTCTGTAATGGTTCCACAATTTTCATGGTAATTTTGCATTGTTCCAGAGTAGGGTTTAGGCTATTTGTACATAATAGTGGCTTCAGTTATAGCCATGATTCAAAAGGAAAAATGCCATGAATAAACAAGGATGTCAACATCCATGAAAGCGAAGCTTTATAAATCAGACAAACAAAGAATTGTAGAAAAGCTTTATTCTTAAAAACTACAATTACAATATTTGAATAATATTCATAAAGTAAAATAAGAACCTTTTGGTAATGGTTATAGAGTTGCTACGGTTTAAATTGTACCTAACTGTCACAGAAATTACCATAAAAGTTTCAAATATAAATTAACAATCAGAGCTATCTGTTATGGACGTGCGTTCCGATCCTAATTCTAGACAAGCGTAGCTTTAGAATTATATTTTTTTATAGCCAACTTACTTATCCCTACGTCATAAATATTTTTCCAGATTTAGTAAAATAATTATTTTGCTACTAGTAGCTTTAGTATAATAGTTACTCTGCTGCATATATTACGTACAATAGATAACAAGGAGTGAGAATTCTTCTTAGGAATATGTATTTATCATCGCATCGTATTATAGACAGTCTTCCGAGGATATTAAAATAAAAAAATTATAAGATTAAACTCAGTTTTCTTAGCCCTGAAGGGACGAAGGCTCGGTCTAACAAAACTGGTATTAATTTTATGTTTCTTTTTTTATATTTTATTTTCGTGAAAATTTGTCTGTAATATGATGCTATACATGATTTTTCATTATGGCTGAGAACCGGTTCTAATCCAGCGGATATTAATCGGTTTCGAATCCATCTGGAATAAACTTTTTTTAGCCTATATAGATTATATTTGTCAAAGATAACATTATTGAATTTTATTTTGATTTTAATAACTATAAAACAATGCACTAAATTTTTGCCTATAATTTTGCATAATGTTTTCAATCATTATCATCTACTTTTTTTTCTATATCATAACTGTATTAAAATTTACTATTCTTATTAGTTCACCAAATATTATTTTGCTTGCTATTGCTGTGTTACTTTCAAGCCTATTTTTATCGTTTATATTTTATTTATTGGATAGCTCTAAAGATATAGATACATTCTGTATCCCACTTTACTGTCTTATTTCATTGGAAATATAGTTAGTTATAGGATTTTTATTAAACTAGTCCACAAAGTTTTATGAGAATATTTTCTTATTCGTTGGCTTAACAAATTTGAGGACTTTAATTGAATTTTGATTGAATGTTGCATTAAGTTCAGTGTCCAAACGTTTCAACCACTTATTGTAATCTACTGAAGAAGCATTATTGTTTCATCAATGGGGATGCACATAGATTTATCGGTTATTGTTTTATCCATTTAAATCCCTGCTGTGTTCTTATCTTTGAAGAATATTATTCTTGTTATACCCAATGTTTAAATTCCGTTCTAATTGAATAATAATAGTAAAAGGGAGACAAAAAATCAGGGATCTAAATGGATAAGACAATGGCCGATAATTTGATGAACATCCCTAATGGTGATTTATAAAAAAAACCTTCTTTAGATTACAATTAGGGGTTGAAACGTTTTGAAACTCATCTTAATGAACCAACCAATTAAAATTCAATAAAGTCTCGAAGTTTGTTAAGCCAACGAATAAGAAGAGGTTATTATAAACCGTTGGGGGCTAGTGTAGTAAACAGTCCAATGTCTCCTTCCTCCATGCAAAAAAAAATTTCTCTTCTAAACCTCCAGAGAAAATTGAAAGTTGACTTTATGGAGGATTGTCAAAAACAGGTTTTTTAAATTATCTATTTGAAGAAAAAAAATATTTTTGTAAACGCTTGTAAAATTATATTGATGGCAACTGTTCATTTATTCGTCTGCTCAAAATTCAATAAAGTCCCCAAAGTTTTTAAGCCAACGAATAGAAAACCTTATTAGAAAACTTTGGGGTCTAGTGTAATAAACAGCCCATTGTCCTCTCTCTCTCTCCCTTCCTCTCTGCTTACATACACAATACCGCAAATTTTAATTCTCAGAGTGGGGCAATTTTTAATGTTTTTTTTTATTTCATTGTAATTGTTCTAGATTTTGAGCTCATATTTTACTTAAACGAATTACTACAATTTGACAAAATTGTCTTACATATAAATAACTCAATTATTATTTTCTTTATTCTTGAATTGTATGCACTTATATCATATTACAATCAATAGCAATAAAACAAAAACTATATAGTATGTGGTGTCCGATCACGACTGCAAATTGTTTTACATCCGCGAACTTGGCTTAGAACAACCACAACAATCCTTATAACAAAGTAACAGGTTGTCCGTTTGTTGGTCTGTTTGTCTGTACCGAAGGATCTCGCTAACCATTGAACTGACATAGTTTTCCTTTATAGAATAGCTTCTCATAAGTCCTGGGAAGGTTTCTAACTATTTTAGGGGAGGCTACCACCATACTTCCAAGAGAAATCACCCCTCTATAAAATAATAACCTCTCTCCGTAAAAGTAACTGTTATCAAGAAGCTTCTTGTGTTTCAAAGCAGCCAAATATATTACTGAAACTACCTTGCATTATTGGCTGACGGACAAAGAGAGGGGTAGGTTTCTGGTAAAATCCGTAAAGGTTATTTGTTATAAGTAAAAAACAGTAGTAGAACGATAAAAATTTATGTTAACTTTTATTTTGTCTATAGTTCTTTTGAATAAGAAATACACATGTGAATATTATCGTTCTACTACTATTTTTAAGCCTTAAAACACACACCTTTACGGATTCTACCAGAAACCTACCCCTCTCTTTATTTGTATTGCAAATGCTTATTTATTATGTGACATAGCCATCAAAATAGGACGTCTATCTTTAGCATCAGACAAGAAAATCTCCTTTAGGACGAAATAGAACAGAAAGGTGGACATATGGACATTTGAAATTGTAAAGTTGCCCCGAAACTTTAGACTCAAATGCAAACATACATAGACGGTGAGGGTATATTAAAGGGGAAAGGACAGATTTGCGCTGTAGTAATAATTTACGCTCTAGTTGATTTTTTGTGTGGAAACGATTAAACACCATTATTTTATCCTAGTAAATCTTAAATTTTATCAGATAGTGTGATATTTTGATTTTTAGCACGTTCATAAATATTGTTTAATTTGTCTAGGTGCCAATTTTATCACGTGCAGCTACTCTATCACTAATTATGACAGTCGGCGCTTTTGCACAAAGTACCCTAGAAAGTGCTTATAACCTTCTTTCTTTAGTGATTTGGGGTGGGATTAGTTTTCCGTTTTTTTTTATTTATAACTTAAGGTTTAGTTGGGTTAGGTTATATTGAACACTAGGTAGCCTCGAAGGGTTAGGGCAACCTCCAGGGGTTAGAGAAAAAACTACAGTCCTCCATTCTTATTTGCAAGTTATCAAAAAAAAACAAGGGGTTGAGAGGGGGTATCAGTGCACAAATGGCACATATATTCCGTCCGACATGCATTAAGTTCTGAAATTTTTCAGAGATTATATTTGCCTGTCCATAACTGTCTGTCTATATCAAAAGAGCTCAGGAATGGCAACGTGATAATAAGTGTGTACTTAATTTTATTTAAAGCTGTAATTAGATTTTAAGATTTTGTTTTTAAAGAAAAACGCAATAAAAGAATTTAATTAATATACATTTAAAAAAAATTTTCTATTCATAGTGTGCATTTAAATTATATGAAACAAGGACATGTATGTTGGCAAATAGGAAAGTAATTACAAATCCTATTAAATAAAGTAGTGAGCTTTTTTGTCTGTAGCGAAGGATCTCGCTAATCGCTGAACCGATATGGTTCTCCTATACAGTGACGCTTCTTATGGGTCCCAGGATGGTTATAGGCTATTTTTCTGCCCTTCCTTAATCATATCCCTTTGAATATAGAGCCCCTAGATGCTAGGAGCACAGCCGCTAGTTAATACAAATAGTACATTCGGTAAAACTATCATATCTTTCTCTTTTTATTTTTACAGAACATCTGAGGTGGATTCTTTAAAAAAATTTGCCAAAATAATCCCTTATAAGTGGGACAAAATTGTTTTCGTGAAAAATTCTTCAAAATCACACAAATGATCTACAAAAATTAAATAAAATCTTATGTTAATAACCCTTCTATGATTTTGTTTAATTTTTGTAGATTTTTAATGTGATTTTGGTGGTTTTTTCACGAAAACAATTTTGCCCCAATAAGCGATTAGTGTGGCAAGTGTTTTTTAAGAATCCACTTCTGCTCTACAAATCACCTTGTCCGTTTATCAATCCATGATTTTTGAGTACTTAACTACTTATGGATGTTAAAAAGAAAAATAAGAGGGAAGAGAGGTTGCTCCAACCCTCAATTGTTAATGACTTAGCTCTTACAAAATAGCTTGAAACCTGCTCTGGACATTAATAACATATTTATATATAAGATAAATCTTTAATTAAATTCCTGAAATAATTGCTTAATCCGAAATTTTGGAACATTGATGTACTTTAATTGTCTACATATGGAGCGAGTAAGAAAGGTCAGGGAGGAAGGACAATGGCAGATAATTAATTATTCACTCTTAAAAATATCAAAAACTATTAAATGCCTAAGCGGAAGTAAATTTATTCTTTCCCCAATTAATTAAGTGTAAACTTCTGTATGTATTAGCTTATAACTTGGAATAAGAAGTGTTTTAAGGATTCCTCAAAGGCTTAAATATTTTACTTAAAATTTTTGCGAAGGTTATTTTATTGTCTGTTGTCCTATCCCTAAATCCCTGGATAAAGATGCAATATTTCTTCTTTAAAAGGGACACTTAGTCCCTTCATCTTTTCCATTTTTGATCTGTTCTGAAATTGGATATTTTAGAATCTTTCTATCGATTTAAAATCGTGTTATCAGATGATCGAAATAGTTAGTTATACAGGGGAGAATACCTTTATCGTACATAGTTAGGACTTAAAGACAATGGTATTACAATTAACGGGTTGCTTATCTGCAATTAAAAGACTGTCTCTAGCATCAATCATATCTACCGTTTTTGCAAAATATAAACCATGAATTTTACATTCCCTTAAAGTTTTCAACGTCATGTATTATAGCCCTGTGGAAGTATTCTATACCTAATTGATACGCAGGGATCTAAAGGGATAAGACAATGGCCGATATATTCATGTATGTACCTCAATGATGATACAAAACTACCCCTTATATAGATTACTTTTAGTGTTTAAAACGTATGGACACTCAACTTAATGAACCAACCAATCAAAATACAATAAAAGTTCCCAAAGTTGTTGAGCCAACGAATAAGAAGACAATAATAAAAAACTTAGGGGACTAGTGTAATCAACAGACGGTCCTAGGACAAACGCAGGAGTCCCAAACGTCGGAGTGGACAAACGCAGGAGTGGACACTTAACCTAACCTAACAAATTTTAAACCATATTTTGGGTTTTTTAAATGCCTAACCCCTGCGGGGGTCTTATTTGTACATTCATATCTTAACCTAACCCAACCTGTATAGAAATACTTACTTAAATTAAAATTTTAACACTCCTGCGTTTGTCCACTCAGATGTTAGGGACTTCTGCGTTTGTCGTAGAACCCAACAGACCAATGTCCCCTCCCATACGTCAATCAGACCTTTTTTCTGTTTTAACTTTATTATATCAATCTTTTAATTAATATCTAAACTCAATAGTGTCTCTTTAAATATAAAAATTTATGAAACATATATGTAGTGCATTTTGTCAAAATTTATTGCAGTCCTTAAATAAACTTGTGTTATGTGTTTTCACAGATTTTTTGTCATATCATTTTTTATCCTTTTTATATGGATGCAATGGATATATTATTACTTGGATCATACACCAAATTTTTATTTTCTCTAATAAAATTATCCTTGAAAGTGGGCTAAAATAACGATATCCCCTCTACCCTATCTCCTCCCCTCCTACTGGATGAACGAACTGACCAATAAACGAGTTTCCATATTAGCAAGCTATATGGACGACAATTTTTCTCCTGTCATAATATCCACGTATATTCTACATCCATTATTGATGCATTCTTCTTTATTATACAGTAGCGCAGCTGCATGTTAACTAGAATGTCCGCAAGTCCATTAATTCTTAATAAGTAAAAGTGATAGTTACTTCAAAATTTATCAGATTATAAGAAGACTGGCGGCTGCATCCCTAGCATCTAGGGCTCTGTATTTGAAACGGTATTGTGGGACAGAAAAATAAACTACACAGTACTAAGACTTAGTTCTTAAACTAAAATAGTCTAAAACCATCCTGGTACATACGTGAAGCTTCTTTTCATTGGAGAACTCAATCGGTGCAGTAGATATCGAAATCTTAAGCTACAGACAAAATATACCGTTCAGGTTTATATAACAGGATATATAAATAGAAATATAATGAATAATGAATTATTTACAACTATCGGCTAGTTTTTTTTGTTGAGGTCTTTTTTTCTGAGAAGATTTCTAATGGGAAGGTGTTGGTTACCTCCCTCAAAATAAATTATTTTAAAGAGAAAAATGGTTTAAATTAGATATAGTAAACATTCTTTCTTTATTACCTACATTAGCCCTGACAAAGTTTACTTTTTAAAACATTGTTATTTCTACGTCTTCTATATACAAAAATGTCCTTTTCGTTTATTTTGAATTTTAGCCAGCTATTGGTTTCACTTTATCAGAGTACATAATAATCTATTGTAAGATCTAAGTAATAATAAATCCTTTATTATAGAGTAGCTGCGCTAAAAAATATGACTATTCTTGTTATTTATTAATTGTATAGAATGTTTGTGACATGTTTAATCAAAAACAATTTTTTTTACAGATTGAATAATAAGAAAACACAAAAGATACATTGATAGAGTGTCGCAACTGCTTTACAACTAGCGTCTGTCCGTACGCCCAAATGTATACACAATTAGTTCGCATGTGCTTTGACTTTTGTGTCAGAACCTAAATTGGGACATAGTGCATTTCATTACCCTAGCTAAAATGCAGCCGTTTTTGAGAAAATTAGATTTGAAAATTTCAAGTTCAATTTTCATTCCCTAGGAGTTACCGCATAATCACATTTAATCATATTTTAGCCTAACAAACTCATGCGCAAAACAAACAGAATAGTTATTTCTTTCATCGTATTATAAACCGCTTTCCGCGGATATAGAATGTTCTATTATAAAATTGAAACCAGTTTTTTTAGCCCGTGCCTTTGTGATTGGTTGTAAATTTTTATATTCGTAGAAATCTGGATATAAAACGATGCTAGACATAGTTTTTTCATATGGATGAGAACCGGTTCCTATCCACCGGATTCGAATAAACACGAGAAAACCTACTATCATCATTTTAAGGTGTAAAACTTTCTTTGGGTAAAATTGTAAAATAAAGACCGACATATGGAACGTGAAAACTTTCATATTCATCATAATTTAATATCCTTTTATTCTTTTTGTCAGCAATATCTTCTTTTCATACAGATTTATGGCTGGTGTTCATACAGAACCTTTAATCTAAAAGGGTTTATTTTCAGCTTATACCAATAACGAAATTGATTCGAAAAAAATCACGAAACCTATACGTGTTTTTCAGCTGTTGTCAGCAACACATCGTTAAATTGCCCCCCAAATATTATTTTATATTTTTTGCTTGTTGGTTATACCTTATACCTGGTTTATTTTTAATTAAATCTTATACCAGATTATCATGTACTCTAATAAAGTGAAACTTGTAGCGAGCTAGAATTAAATTTCCCCTCTTTATCCCATCCCCTCTTCTCATACTGGTTGAACAAATTGACCAATAAACGAGTTCCATTTTGACAACCTGAAATAACGACAATTTTTCCCCTGTCATAATATCCATGTATATTCTACAATTACATCCATTTGTGAGAGTATGTATTAATTATCAGTGAGATTTCGTAAACGGTTGAACTGTTCAGAATTTTTATAGAAGCTTAGTTTAAAGTTTTGATAATATTTTATTTTTCAACAACATATTATGTTCAAAGTTTAGTAGGGATTTTTTTATCTAACGTTAAGTGTTTGAATTTCTTGTGAAGATTCGAATTAATGTAGAGAATCCAGTCGACAATTTACTTTGTCTGTGTGGCTATCTAACACTGCGTGTGGTAGAGATAAATGTTCTATCAAAAAAATGTGTTTTTCTAGGCCAATAAGCCTGTTCGTTCCCTCAAAGTACCTGTTGACCATAGAAAAAGTTTTGTTGGTAGTTTCTTTCCTGTGATGCCTAATCCCTAAAGGTGGGCCGGCCCTAATCCTGCTTGGCCACCCAGCACCCAAAATAACCTAACCAGGCCTACCCTAAAGTAAAACAAGGATGACAACATCCATAAAAGCGAAGCACTGTAACAGTAGGACAAACGGACATGAATACTTATTAGTGTCAGAACTGAATAATCAGAATATAAATGTATAAGAGTCGAAGCAAAGTTGTAAGTAAATTTGTTGAAAAACTGCTTTATACAGGATTAAGTTTATGGACATACTTACATTTTTAGGACTTGATTATAGAGTTGCTACGCTAATAACATTATACTTTGTTGTCCCAG
>LS057830.1:0-10562 GCA_900241095.1 Acartia tonsa
CCCTGAAGAGTAGAATCCAATCGGTTCAGTGGTTACCGAGATCTTAAGCTTCAGACGGACAGACAGACATCATTCTACTTTGTATAGATATGTATATAGATAATCTTAACCCTATTCCGTGGGGGAGGGGGAGGTGGTGGCGGTGGACCCTTTTATATTACAATAAAGTAACAGGATGTCTTTTTGTACTGATCGACTTGCTTAGAGCTGAACTGATATCGTTTTCCTTTACAGGATAGCTTCTCATAGGTCCTGAGAAGGTTTATAACTATTTGGGGGAGGGTATCACCACCCTCCCAAAAGAAATAACCCCTAGAAAAAAAATTATCTACCACCAAATCCCCCCTACCCCTCACCAAAGAAAAGAAAAATTAAAAATTGGGGGTAGGGGGGTGGTCAAAATATATTGAAAAGTATTTAATACTACCGTCATCCATGTCTCAAAATTATGACTTTAACTAAAATATTATATTCATAATCATCTTTTCCGATTAAAATTGTATATATTACCCTAGTTATTTGTGATAAATAAAAGTTTGTAGGTAACCAAATGTATTTTTTTTTAATTTCAAAGATTGAAGGTTGTAACTAAATAACTCTTTACCCCCAACTCTGGACGTCTATGGACACAACATTCCAGAAAAAGCTCTAAATAATACTAAAACAACATTTCAAAAAAATCTAAAATGGGCCATTACTTTAAGAGATACTAGCGGCTTCGCCCCTAGCCCCTTAGGGCTCTGCCCCAAAAGGAAATTTTAAAAAGAATTAAGTACTACTGCTACCGCCAGTAGTTTTATGTGAACTAACTTCCCCATAAGAAAAAAAAATTTGGGGGATTTTTTTATTTTTGGGGGGTTGGGAGTGTCTCACCCCCCAACCCCCAAGAAAATAGCCTAAAACCACCACAGGACCAGAAGGTATATTCCCTGAAGAGTAGAATCTGATCGGTTCAGTGGTTACCGAGATCTTAAGATTCAGACGGACGGACAGACAGACGGATAGACGGACAGATATCAAGCTACTTTTTGTTAGATAAGCAGGAGCGCCCCTAGATAGGAGCTCTGTATTCCAAGAGCAGGAAAGCAGAAGAAAATCATAACAAGACATAAATCTAAAAAATAAATATGTAGCTAAAAACCATCCAGGAAGTTCCACAAAATAGAGAGCTTATAGACTTATGTGTTACTAAAACTTTTAGCTACAAACAAAAGAAAACATACAAATTTTTAGGATTGAAAAACCTCTGACATAAGGATAACTATGGCTAGGTAGCTCTGTTTAATTTGAATAACTTTGTTTATCTTATATATCTATCATTAATTTTATTGTCATAATCAATATAATATTTATTATTTAAGTATTTAGAAAACGTGCTATTTACGTTTTATTTACGCATTATTGAAAAACAAGTGCTTTAATCCTTTATTCTTTTGACAATTAACGTCATTTGAAAACAATAAATCTTCTTTTTTATTGTTGTAGAACATTTGTTAATGTTGCTATTTCAAAAATTGATTGCATTGCCCCTAGCTTTCTTAAATGAAAGACAGTGCAGCAAAAAATATTTAGTTATTGTCAAAAAAGGGAAACAAAGTTGGTTAGTGAATTTATTTCACTGGGAAATACCTTCCATAGGGTGGGTGGGGGAGGGGGGGGGAGGGTTGATGGGAATCTTTTCTGAATAGCATTAAATATGTCTCAGAATAAAAACAACAAACTTCCCAATCAGATCAAATACAAGAAGACAGACATATTTTTTACAATTTTTCAATAATGATGTGATGATTCAAAAGAAATATCAATAAGAAAACAAGAGAACCAAGGTATAATACCTACAATTCTTATTATGTCTATTATGTATAATTTTTCTAAAAAACACAAAATTAGGGCAGAAATGCTAATTCATTTATATTTAGGTATATAGTTTTAATAGTTGTATACATTGGATGCAAATAAATCAATTAATCAATTTTATATACACATGTACATTATTGTACACATTACAATTGTAAAAAATGTTAAATTATCTGTTTCTTTAAGACTCTTGGATTTATAGGTTATCATAATTTTATTCATATTTTTATTTAAGAAAACATTATAATACTTAATATATATTTAATAATATACATATTTAATTACATTAATTTACACTGAGAACTGAATATAATACAATTAATTTTGTATAATATAGCTACTCAAAAGCAAAAAAGCTGAATTTATCAAATTATTTTTTTTTAGACAATGATATTGTTTGCATGTTTGATTGCCATGCTGGCACCGGTTTTGGCACAAGGTGGAAAATTTAACCTTTCACACATTGATTTACATGTATTAGTTTTAATTTCTTGAAATGGTAGCTCATAATTCACATTTGTTTTTAAATAGTTTCAAGCTGTGAAGAAGGATGGGTTGAAAATCCTGGATCAGGCAAAATTCTTATTTAACTTAATATTTAAACCTAGGAAATGTAAAACCTAAATCATCATCTAAATCAGTGTATAAATATTTTACACCATTTAGACTTTTCTTTATTTCATTTTACTTATTCTGAATAATAGATATACTGTTTGTTAAAACATGGTGAAGATTTCAACTCTAATTATTTCTTTTAAGGGTCTTGCTACAAAGTTGTACTTTCTAAGAGAAGTTGGGAGGCTTCTAAAAATTCATGTGAGGCCATGAGTTCTGAGCTTGCATCTGTACAATCAACAGGAGAAAATGAATTTTTATATGGTTTGTTATACAGAATTTAATATTCACAATTTTGAAATTCGATTTAAAATAGTAGGGAGATATTGTAAACTTTATGTATAGGTCTGCTGAAAAACTATAATGACAACTTCTGGCTGGGAGGTAATGACATTGAAGCAGAAGGAACATGGGTGTGGCAAGATGGATCTCCAGGTTCTAGTTTAGCAAATAGTATAAAGAATTTATATTCTATGATATTGATACACTAAGGTTTCTTATAGTATGATATATGATATAGTATGATATATGAGAGCAAAGCAATTATTATAATGTTAAATTGTTATTATACAGAAACAAACATAATTATTTAATTCCAGTTTCATTTACTTACTGGGGTAGGATAGAACCCAATGATGAAAGAGGAAATGAGAATTGTATGTTGGTAATTATGATATTCATTATAACATAATTTATGTCTGTCTGTACCTTAAAATTTTGCTATCTTCTGGACCGATATGGTTCTCCTTTAATAATAAAGTTTGTAAGTATTTTGAAAAGGATGACTGCAACCAACCAAGATAAATCAACCTTCGAATAAATAACCCCTCCAAATTTTTGTACTTTTAAATACTGTAATGAAAAGTAGAGGGTCGACTTTACACTCACCCCTTAGAAGTCATAATTTTTATCTTATTCTAGCTTTATTATAAAGATTTAAATTTGTCATTCTTGATCTTTGATCATATCTTATTTTTTTTATAGTGGTGGACCTACACTGATGGACATTGGAATGATGCCAACTGTGTTGGAAATTCATATTCTGTGTGCGAGAAATCAGGTAATTTCAGAACATGAAGTCTGTATGTATATCGGTGTGTACCGTAGGATCTTTCTAACCGCTGAACTGATATGTTTCTCCTTTACAGTGTAGCTTCTCATAGGACCTGGGAAGGTTTATAACTATTTTGGCGAAGGGTACCACCAGTACCAATCTCCCAAGAGAAACCACCCTTAGAAAATTTTACTTTTTCTTTTGAACTAAAATAGATATCCTTTTGGGCTGGGTTGACTTCTCCAAGAGTGACTTAGCTGCAAACTTGCTATAATTGAATGAAATAAAATATTGCTTTTTTTAGGAAATTATTTCTAATTATTTTTTAAAGATAAATATTTTTTCAGTTGTGGTGAAATGTGGCGAAGATTGGACTGAAGATCCAAATACAGGCAAAATTATTTTGCTTTTATTATAACTAAATTATTTTAGTTTCTTTTCTATTTTTTAAGACATTTCAAAAGATTTTATATGATTTTACTTAAATGCCAAATGTTTGTTAGTAGCCTGTGTTTGCTGTGTTATCCAAAGCTTAATTTCACAGTTGTTTGTAATTTTTAAATTAAAACAGTAAATTCATAGCAGCCTGAAAAAACAGAGAGTTTGGACTAAGAATTGTTGTGATAGAAATCTTTTTTTCCTTTATTACAAATTTTAAATTACAAAATTGTAGGAGCATGCTACCAAATTGTGCTTGAGAAACTAGATTGGCTGGCAGCAAGAGAAAAATGTCGTTCGTTGAATGCAGAATCAGATCTTGCATCAATACACTCTAACCAAGAAAATGAATTTGTTCAAGGTTATTACTATTTTTAATGTATTTTATGTTTTTTTTCCATGGCACTATTTCTTCTAGGGTCAAATGTAGCTTTGTACTTTAAATTAATTAGCCAATACAAATACCACGCTTTTCAAAAAATTTCATAAGTTAGTCTGTCCAGCAGTTTATACATACAAATTGAAAGCCATCCAGTATAGTAAAAAGTAAACTGTATTTTATAAAAAGAAATACTTCTTTGACTAGCTCTGCTGAGACAAGGTAATGGTGGATATCCTGGATATTGGATTGGAGGAGAAGGAGCTTGGGTGTGGACAGACGGTTCTCAAGGTATTGTGTCATAAGAGATAAGACAAAGGACGATAAATTGATGCACATTCCCAATGATGATAAACAAAATCATCGCTTTAAAAATTACTTGTTTTAAAATAACCAATTACAACGTTATGAAAGTACTCAAAGTTTTTGAGCCAATGATTAAGAAAACTTATAAATTGGGTACCAGTGTAATTTACAGTCTAATGGCCCCTCACTCCCTGTTATTGCGTAACATTATATCTGTATAAATAATCTAATAAAATATATTTTCATATTCAGTAACGATTAATGGATTGAATGAAGGTCAAGTTAACCAATGCCAAAACAATTGTTTAGCGGTAATTAATTTAATATTTCTTTAATTGTAGGCATTTCCAGTTTTAGCTTAAAAACATTTAATTTCTTGAATGAGTATGTGTTACGAACTAAATCCGGACAAGACAAATTTTCTGCGAATGAACGCCTATTAAAGACTAGCTGGTCAGGTATAGGATGATTGATCAAGAAGGTGGTTGTCAAGTTTTATTAAGGCTCTATTAAAGCAGTTGACAATCCTGAAAAAATATACATAATTAGTACATTTAAATCATTATAAAATAAGATATCAATTGCTTATTCTTACAAAAAAAATATACGGTGTTATGACCGATTGGACTCTGTTTATCTTTTAGAAAATTAAAAAAAAACTTTAGGTTTTTGACAGATAAAAAGACATCTAAGCTTATAAAAAGAAAATATTTACTCAATAACAAAAACTCTGGGTTTAGGAAAATCTAAAAAAAATACCTCTCGGTAGAACGGTGTCTGTCTGTTTGTAACAAAGGATCTCGTTAACTGCTGAACTAATTTGGTTCTCCTTAACAGGGTAGCTTCTTCTAGGTCCCTGGAAGATTTATAACCATTTTGGGAAAGGGTACCCCCACCCTCCAATTTTTTTTATTTAAATCTAAATTTAAAAAAAATGAGTTTTGGAATTGAATTCCCCTCTCCTCATGTGCCCCTAGAGGCCTCTAAGGGCCCAGCCAGTAGTAATAATAAAAGCACCAACAAAAATGAATATATGTCTCATTATACAGATGTGGAAGGGTTTTGATTACAAATGGAAAAATGTCAAGTGTGATAAAAAACATGCATTTGTTTGCAAGATAGAAAACTGAAACTGAACCTCACTAAAGGAATATTATGGAAGAGCTTAAGTTACATTTTATTGTGATATTAATTCCCATATAATTTTTATGCAAATGATTCAATTGTAGTATAGAGTTTGATTATATTTCAATTACCTAATGTTTTTAAAAAATGATTTTTGATATTTTATTTTTAATAAATTAGTAAAAGTAAAAGTATATTTTAATATTGTTACCTCTGGTAGTGTTTTTTTTAAGGTTTTTACATGAATGACCAATTTCATTTATCAAATGAATTAGGATAAATTGGTAAAAATAACAAAAAAACATGTTTCATCTAAAAAAATGGCCTAGAAGATATTTTTATTTATGACCAATTTTTACAACTCAAAAGAATTCGCCTATCGAGCACTGAAGCCCCCTACTTTTTTCAAAATAAATTGAATCAATATGTTCGGTGTTCATTTCAGAGCTTCGCTTTTATAGATGTTGTCATGCTTGTTGAATCATAAAGCAGGTAGAATACATAAATGGTCGTAAAAATTTTCAACCATTTCAAAGTTTCGCGTTGGCACAGTGCACTGAACTCTTCCATGAAATTCAAAAATTTTTACAAAAAGGGTGCTGAAATTTAAAAATCTAAAAGAAAGCGTTTCCATGTTATGATTAGCAGATGAGTAAATAATATAAGTTTAAATATAACTTTGCATATCCCTATACTTGTACCTATGATTTGTATTGATTTGTATTGTATTAGATGTAAGCCTTAGTTATTTGCCCACCTTTTACTAATAAACATCCAACCCAAACTGTAATTATATTATTGTACGTCTGTTTGTCAACTTGCGCTTGTTATTCAAAGAACCCAGAAGCCTGGGAACAGAGACACACTACCACACAGTCTATATAGGAGAAAATTTGATTTAAAAAAGTTAAATCGTTATTCGTGGTGGAATAATAAAGTTAAATCTTTTTGTTAAAATTATATTAAACTTAATTAGTTATTGATACACACAATCCTATAAAGTATAATTTTTTTTGTCCATAGCGAAGGATCTCGCTGGCCGCAGAAACGATATGGTTCTCCTTTATAGGTCCTGTGGTGGTTTTAGGCTATTTTATTTCTATAAATAATATGGGTATGAATTTTAACTCTTTTTTTTGGCCTTTCTATATCCCTTCGAATATGAAGCTTCTAAATGCTAGAGGCGCATCCTTGTAGATTAACATTGATAATAAAAATACCTTTTTAAAGACAACAATATTTATTAAATCTTTTTTTATATCGAGTTAAGCATATCTTATCAATTATATAAAAATGTCTTCAAACTATTTACAAATAAAAATAACTTTGGTTAATTCTGTTCATAATATTATAATAATTATATTTTTGTATTATTTTAAACTAAAAAATAATAAAATTATACCTAAATTATCTTGTATAAAATTAATGTTAAAAATGGTAAACAATCTTGGCAGTAAAAATGAGGAATTTTTCGTTAATCAAAATAAGTATATATTCTAAAAAGTCCAATTTCATTTTTAAGTGATATTTAAAATTAGACTAGTAGCTTCAAATAGGCAGAAAATAAAAGAATTTGTAGACAAAATCACAAATCAAGTTAAAAGCCCAGAAAACAAGTTAATGATTAATTTATCTATTACATAAGATAAACAAATTAAATATGGAAAACCTTACCCAACCTGCAAATCCAAGCCCTTTATATTTGAGATTTGTGACTCGGCCTATATTGATCAAAATTTATACTGACTTTGGTTTTGTTAGTTATAACAATATATTAATAATTATGTTTATTTTTAAATTTTAGATTTTAGGAATTTTGGGGAACTCCTAGTAGATTTCTGAAAGACTAATAAATCATTTTGAATTATATGGACGTTTTCTAACTGAAAGTCTAAAAAACTGACAATTTTTTTGATAATTCCATAAAAAAAACTTGATGGAACATGAAACCTGGTTCTAAAAAATATTTCTTTCAGTTTGAATTTTCACTTATTAGTTAGGTATAGGCTTTTAGTAAGATAAGATATTTTTATAATGGTAACAATAATACATTTGGAATAGACATGACTCAACATACTATGAGCCTGTTTTTAACCTAACCTAACATGTTTTAATTATATTAGAGAATTAGTACGGCAAGGATTTTTATAAATTAATCACATTAATAAAAATCATATTTAAATAGTTGAAAATTCCAAAGAAATGTGATTTTTTCTATAATGTTAAAATTTCATATTTAATGAAAAAAGGATAAAATTAGGTTAATTTATCACGAGGTAGCATCAAAATAATAACATATTATAAGAATAATAAAAATTATGAAATCAATATTATCTTTATAATCTTTATACATATCATATATATTTTTAAGCTTTGTTGAATTTTCACAGCTAAAAGCTCAAGTCTTTGTTAATACATTTATACAGTATTTTAGCAGTGTCGGTTTTTGATAAAAATGATATTTTAAATGTTTCAAAATTCACTATCACAAACTGTTTGAAGATTCTTTTAATTTGGAATAGTAAACTAGAATTTATATTATCACCAATAAAAAATGTTTTATTATACTTTAAGCATAGTTTGTTCTATAAAACCTGAATTCCCCCACTCATTAAATAACTCTGTCATATTCCAGTTAGCTGGCATTGGTGTTAATATTATGTCTATGGCTGTGCGCGCCTCCTCCCCCTAGTGAGACAGGGGGGCTAGCCCTGCTCTGCTGCTGCAGGGAGGGGGAGGCTCTGTGTAGGAGCAGGGGGGAGGAGGGATCCTTGTGTTTCTCCAGGCTTGATGCTGCACTACTGGAGGTGGAAATGGAGGGTGAACCGCTAGAGGTGGAGTTACGACACGGCCTGCTTGACATACAGTGGCCTGATAGTCCTAAATTATGTTTTAATAGATTACATCAATGATTTCTAAAATAATAATAATACATACAAATATTACAAAACTATAAAGATCTTGAATTATTAAAATTATATAAATTCTTTATGTTACTTGTTCTTCAATATCTTTTGTCTGTCTTATTTGTCTATCTACTTTTCTATCTAACTGTCTCTCTATCTGTCTATCTACCCGATTATCTACTTGACTATCTCCCTGACTATCTCCCTGACTATATACCTATCTATCTACCTGTCTATCTACCTGACTTACTACCTGTCTAACTATCTACCTGACTATCTACCTGACTATCTACCTGACTTTCTACCTGACTATCTACCTGACTATCTATCTGACTATCTATCTGACTATCTATCTGACTATCTACCTGACTATCTACCTGAATAACTACCTGACTATCTTCCTTAATATCTACCTGACTATCTACCTTAATATCTACCTGACTATCTTCCTGTCTGTCTACCTGTTTATCTACATGTCTATCAATCTATCTATCTATCTATCTATCTATCTATCTGTCAATCTATCCTGTTTAATATTGTACCTGACTATCTATCCAGATTACAATTATGCCTGACTCTTTACCACTGATGCTGGAAATCTACCTGTCTATCTATCTGACTATCTATCTGACTATCTACCTGACTAATCTACCTTTCTATCTACCTGTCTACTTAACTATTATTCTATCCTGATTAATATACTATCTGACTATTTTCATGTTTATCTACCTGTCTATCTATCTATCTATCTATCTACCTGTCTATCTATCCATATTACAATTATACCTGACTCTGTGCCACTGATGCTGGAAGACGACGTACCGCTGAGGAACAATTGTTCCACGCTGGGATAGTTGATGCGGATTGTGTCGACAACGTCCAGTAAGTTCTTGGCATCCATGGCCAATATGTGGGCAGAGGACAACATTCGTCTGAAAAATTGATAGTTGTAACCCTGCAAGTCTTTCATACATACACTTTAACCTAACCTACTTAAAAGTAACCATCTTTAAATACTAAATTGGGTAAAAGCTAAAAAGTTGCTAACTCGCCAACCCCCATTATTGAAATACATTAAAAGGGTTGGAGGGATTCCATATACCTAACCCAAGCGGGGGATCTAACCCTGCAAAGCTCCAATATAACCTAACCTAGCCTTACATAAAGTAATGGACAAACGAAATCCCTATAATGCATTTTTTAAAATTAGGATGGGAGGGGGTTATCAGTGTGTTAAAGCGTCCAAATTTATTGGAACAGAAAGTGTTTTTTCATTTTCCTAAAAAAATCTTTTATTTGGGTTCTTGGTAAAATCTTTTTAACTCAAGCCAATTGATTAAAATGGATTATATAACTACTTACTTTCTATATTCTCCTTCAACAAGAGTATTGTTATACTTCTGGGCTAGCTTCATATTATTTACCAGTTCTGTCATATCTTTACTTAGCACCTTGTGGGCCATTTCAACCTAGATAGATAGATAGAAAGATAGATTAGATTTATAATAAAATTGAAAATATACAGATAGGAAATGAAATAAATATGATTAAAATATAATAGATAAATAAATGAGAGACAGAAGGACAGATATTTCTGTGGATAACTAGTGTACCTGTCTATGGCTGGCTGGTGGAAAGTCTGGTATAAGCCGGTCAACTGAGGCTAGTAATTCCCGCAGATCAAACCCAACCTAAAACATGATTATATTATCTATCTTTTTTAGTAACGAAGCTACTCTATAATTCGAAATATCCGACGTCTGAATGTCTGACACGCTATAAAGAAAACGAGATTTACTTTGCTCCTGTAAAAGATAGACGACTGAAACTTATTAGCAGCATTCTCTTCAATATGAAGCATAACTAAGTAAAAGACATCCAT
>LS057831.1:0-10561 GCA_900241095.1 Acartia tonsa
TTTTTAGCTAGTAGCAAATATTGAGATAGGACGCGGAAGCTACGCACACTTTCGGAAACTAAATTCAGTTCATCTATATTCCTCCTTGTTGTAATAAGGTGAAAATTAGAGTGTGCATACGAAAATGCTTTTGGTTTCCCTAAAATTCATAATTGGCTAAATTATATTGTATTATTTTTTTATTTTCAGCTCAAGTAAAACTAATCTTAAACTTCAAAATACATATATCATACTTATTTTTTTGTTAGGTTTAGCTACCCATAAGAGCTAGAAATACCCTTATTGAGTTTATGAGAGAGGGATGGAGAATTTCTGTGCTTTTTTTGTTGTTAACAATCCCATCACAATTCTTAAGACGTAGTTATTGAATTTGAATAGCTAAAAAGTTAGAAATAAAACACCCCTTTTTTATATTTAGCTAGAAATTTTTTTTAGCGATTTTCAAAAAACGCCAAAAAAAGGTAATGCTAAAAAGGGATCTTTAAATAGGGGTGAAAAAATATGTAATCTAGTTGACTTCTTTATAGAGTACTTCAAACTAATGATATAGGCTAGGTTTGTTAAGCATTAGAAGGAAAAAACATTAAGGGCAGAAATAAAATCATATGTAGTTTAGCAGAGAGAGGGGACAATGGGCTGTTAATTACACTAGTCCCCAAGTTTTTTTATAATAACTCTTTCTTATTCGTTGGCTTTACAACTTTGGGGACTTTAGTGAATTTTGATTGGTCTCATTAAGTTGTGTGTTCAAACGTTTCAACCATTAATTTTGATCTACAGAAGGGGTAGTTTTTGCAACATTATTTGGTATGTACATCAATTTATCGGCCATAGTCTTATCCATTTAGATCCCTCGAAGTTCAGTGTCTCTTTTTAAAGATACTGAACTAACATATATTTATGTTTGTAAAGAATGTCTGCACAGGTTTTAGGCCATTTTGTCCAGGGAGAAAAAGGTCATAACACATAACTGCAACTAGCGGAACACTCCCGCAAAATATTTCCAAATCTTTCTTGAACCTATGATAAGTTTCACTGTAAAGGAGAACCGTATCGCGAGATCCTAAGCTACAGACCGAAATCCTATTTCTAAGAACAGATACATAGAGTACATCATAAGCTGGTGCAAGATCCAAGTAATAATAAATCGGTTATTCTCAAGTCTAATGAATCAGCCGTATGACTTTGTGTAATGATCACATCACCTACAATATTTAAATTTGGATACTCAGATTTAGTTCAGATATTTATACAGCACATTTTTAAAAATATTTGTTGTCTATTTCAAATAGTAGACTATTGAATAGTTTTTTATCGCATATTATTATTGACAGCTTTCTGCAGTAATTAAAATGAAAAATTACAAGATTAAACCAGTTTTGTTAGCCCCGAAGTATAAATTTTATGATTTTTATTTTAATTTTCATAGAAAATTGTCTGTAATGCAGAGCTATACATGATTTTTCAATATGACTGAGAACGAGTTCTAATCCAGCATATGTTAATCGGTTCCGAAGCCATACTTTTCAAAGTTTAAATGTTTTGCACTATTTAGCTGTATAATTCACAGAATAAGTTTTGACAGTCTAAAGTTTTAGTTTTAAATACCAAATACAATGTATACATTCTTATTAACACGGACAAGACCAGTAAATACTGAGAATAATCAATTATTTGATTGCACGTCCTTTGTCTGACATATATACATTAAGGGAGGAGACAATGGAATGTAAATTATACTGGTATCCAAAGTTTTATTATCACGTTCTCTAAAAGGTTTTTAAACTGTTATACAATCTAGATTGGTTTGTTCTAAGTTAGCAGCGTCTAAACTTTTCTATCGATAATTTAAATTTACAGACGAATTTTACTTAATATTATTGAGGATGTACATCAAATTATCGTACATTGCCTTATCCTTTAATATATCTGTCATAGTGTTCAATTGTTTTTAGAAAAAGCTTTACCCTCTCCAAAGCATCCCTATGTGTATATATGTATATTATTACATGGTAATGAAAACAGATGTACAATTATCTAATAACATAACTTACCTTCTAAATAGCTAGGCAGATAAAATAATTTGATTTCTTTACTAAAATTTTCCAGTATGGCTTCGAAAAAGATGAATGTCCACTTGATCAGAACCGGTTCTCTGATAATCTCAGAAAAATAAGCTAAACCCTTCCTTAAATACAAATTTAATATCCTAAAAGTTTTCCATAGCCTATATGGAGCTTTCCTCAAATGGGAAACTCAATCACTGTTATATGGTTAGTGATATCTTAACGGACAATCACAAAACACCTTACTACTTTAAATAACCTTTACGAGATTTATAAAAAGAGACCAAAAAATATTTCAATTGGAAATAGCAATGTCTAAATTTGAAGCAAAGAAAGTTTATTTGAGCTACATTACTGTTAAATAGTTAATAACATAAATTACCTTTTTAAATAGTTTTATTTTGCAAAATTAATTCTTTGTTCATATGTTTTGGCAGAAGGGTATTTTTGTAGCTTTTTTTCTCTAAACAAATTTTTGCTTTAGATATTTCTATCTAAATTTGTTTCTATTGTTAAAAGCGAAGTTTTTCTAAAATTAGAGTCGGTCCGTCCGTAACGGTTAGCTCTTTTCGTTAATTTAGACATATTAGAATTGTTCTATCGATTTTAAACTTTGCAAGATTATTCCTATAATAGTCAAATACGATTTAGGAAGCGTAGCAACTCTATAATTGTTACCAGAAAGTCCATACGTCTATTTAGATTTATAACTTTTTGGACAATAATTTTAATAATATTGACCAATCGTTTTAACAATTTCAGAAAAGTTTCTCATTTTTCTAGGACAGATTTTAGGCTAAAAGTATGCTGTACTTAATTCTTTGTCTCTGACTTAAGATTGATTAACCACTAGGGAACCATTGCGAACACATTTTAATTAAATGTACTCTTATCTTCATCAAATGTTAAATTTTGAACAAATTTATTTGAGTAGCAAATCTACTCAACAAGTTTTATGTATCTGTTTTACCAGCAGCTGTTCTCCTTGCATCAAGAGGCTATGTATTCGTAGAAGGGTTAAAAATTGTCTAAAACAATTACTAGATTTAGATTTGAAACACAATAAAAACACTCAAGTATGTGAATCTTACCATAAATGGAGAAATCAATCGGTTCAGCGGTTTGCGAGATTTTAAAGGCAAAGAAAAAAAATTATGAATTTTGCTTATAGAAAAAGTTTGCATTACCCTTTTAAGTGGTGCTTTAAATAAACTTTTCAGTTGAGAAAAAATCACAAAATAAAAAAATGGGTGAATTATATTAGGGAGGGAGGGGACATTGGACTAAAAATTCTACTAATACCCAAAGTTTATAATCAATATATCTCATTAGATATTAATTTGTTAAATTGGGATTGGTTGATTCAAAGTTACCAATCTTTTCCACCAAAAAATTTAACCCAAAGATTAAATTTAGGGGTCAAAAAAATTAATTATCAATTGTCTTATCCCTGGTATAAAGCAACTTATTATGGCATTAGATAACGAACAAATTGATTTTTCTTGGTTATTAAATTCTAAATTTAAAAAAATGTAGAATTATATAATAACCATTGTATGACAGGTGCCCTTACTATAAAGCAGAGATGTAGGGATAGATAAATAGAAAAATCTTCTAAATTTTATTGAAAAAATCTATGAATGCTAATAGTATTGTCAGTATTAAAAGATAATTGTAACTTAAGATTGCTTTGATGTTTTACAAATAACCTTTTGTTATTCCTTCTAGTGGACTATAGATAGATAAATAGATTTTACCGAACATGATAGTTTTAAAGATCAAGATTTTGGATTTTTAGTATTTTTACTTTTGTCTTTTTCCCTGTTGGAAGCATCCCAAATATTTTTAGTAGCGAAGCTACTCCATAATCCACTTTGCTTGTCCGTCAGTAACAGTATTGGGAAAATGTAATTTGCTCAGCTACAATTCAAGATAGACGGCTGATTTTTTTGTGACGATTCGCTACACCAATGAGCATTTAGAATATAATTTACTTTGTCCGTCAGTCTGTCCTTCATTCTTCAAAATACAAAAATGTATTTATTTCTTTATTTTAACAATCGCTCTTTATATTTTTGAACTTCGCTACTTATAAATGTTGTCATCCTTGTTAATAAAAGGATGGTAGCCTAACTCATTACCACACTAATTGTCCATAACATAAATATTTACGATCTCTAAATGAACTCTAATGAAAATTTGACCCTGTGCTTATGTTAGAGTTATATTAGACTGTCCTAAAACATTAAATAGATAAAAAATAAGTCAAATGTCATTAAATTAATTATAAACAAGTTTCAAAAATTGTATACTATGCCAACATTATACCATCCAATCAATCTCAAAATTAATAAATGCTAAGGCCTCTGATTTCAATTATAGTGTTTCTTAGCTTACATTATCATGCCATATTGTTGCAAGAATATTGAATTACCAAGGTAGCATTTATCTCGTATAGACTTAAAGACTTGATATAAAAGTAAATATCTTTGCTTTTGAACACTTGAATAGTTATTTAACGCATCGTATTATGACACCTTACCGCGGATATTAAAGGATTAAAAACAGTTTTGTTAGCCTCGAGGGGCAGAAGGCCTGTACTATACATGTTTTTTCAGTATGGCTGATAGCTGGTTCTAATAGGAAATTTATAAATAGGTTTGAAGCTATGCTGGAATAACATATTACTGAACGATCTTTTAATTTTAATCATATTCTATGTAAATACCAGTAGCTTTATGGAGGGGGTACGTAAATGGAAGATAGTTTATCCCCTTCTGATAAACTAGCGGCTTCATTCATAGCATCTAGGGGCTCTGTATTCGAAAGGGACAGAAAGAGGCTAGAAAAATAACTTAAAACCATCCCAAGACTTAAATCTGAGAAAAATAGCCTTAAGCCATTACATGGACCTACGTAAAGCTTATCAGAGAATCATTCATTCGGTTCATTCAGTATTGATTGAGATCTTTAGCTTCATACAGTAACCGTTCTTTCATTATATTATTGGATACAGAATGAAGGGTTACCAAACAACTATACATTATTACTTTTAATTATTAAATGAAATGACTATGTTTTTTATTTTATTTTATCATTTTTCTATCCGATAAACGATCCAAATATCATTTTGATGAAAAAAACATTGTTATAACACTGAACATGCACCTGATACATTGAAGAACCAGAGAGAGAGAGAGGGGTCAATGTGCTGTTTATCACACTAGCACCTAAAATTTTATAATAACGTTATCTTATTTGTTGGCTTAGAAACTTTAGAGACTTAAGTGAATTTTGATTGATTCATTCATTAGTTTAGTGTTCAAACGTTTCAATCACTAATTTTAATCTTCAAAAGGGGTAATTTTGTGTATCATAATTACAGATGTACATCAACTTATCGACCATTGTCTTATCCCTTTAGATCCCTGAACACAATAAAACATATGTTATAAAAGCATTCATGAATGACATAATAATTAATGCAATAAATGAATTAGAATTCTGGTCTTTACCAAAGCATCCTGCCTAATTGAAAAGTCGTGTGCTATAATTTACACAAAAGCTTCACTTTATTTATCACTAAAAGCCTCTAGGGGCAATACAGGAGTTGGGGGTCGGAAGACAAGTCGAATAACCACTTTTAAAATTTACAAGATTATCAAATGTATGGAAGGGAGATATTTGCCAGAAGCGATTTCTCTTAGGATGGTGAGGTGAGGGTACCCTTCAACAAAAAAATCGGAATTATCACTGGATCTTTATTACTGTGAAGGAGAACCATATAAGTTGAGCGGTTACCGAGATCTTAAGCTACATACAGATATACACTGAGACATCCTATTGCGTTTGGATATAATTCTAAACTATTATTACAGCACGAAATTTCTATCAAGTTTAAATCAAATGCTTTTTTGTCTTTTGGCGAACATAAAAACTTTGACAATATGCGGATGTGATGACACATCTTGAATAGTTATAATAACACAAGAGATTGTGGTTTCAGCTACTTCCTAAATATTTAGGTATAAAAGAAAGCCACCTGTTATAGTGTTCATACAAAATTATACCAAAACAAAAACTAATTTGAATTATTGGTAGAATTGTTTTAACACTGCTGTACAACACAAATTTAAGATGTAATAGAATTTACCAAGGTTTTAAAGCCATCGAATCAGATCACGTGTTTTGGGAAACACCAGTACCTGTTATCATGATTTCATGTAAATACGGTAAGTCAATGTTATCATTTGACCAGCGGTTACTCCCCTAAAGGCCTTCAGAGTCACTTTAGGTTGTAACAGTAACAAGCCCTTTTCACTCCACAGGGGGAGCTTAGGCCACTGACAATTTGCCAGTGTTTCTGTAACAATGTGGCTTTTTTATGGATATGGGATGGGGTTGTTAGCCCTAAGCCCTATGATTGCGGTGTAATGCATCCATTTGCCTATCAGACAAGTAAAGAGTAAAGATTCGAACCTATCACCTTCCTGACGACGAGCGGATGCAATACGTGTTGAGCCACGGTCGCGGTTATGGTGATATATATATCCTATTCATCTGAATTTTGGAATATTGATTTCTATTACAATAAGGTACAATTTTATAGGCGAAGTATCTCTTTAAGAATGTAAGTATGTCCTTAAAGAATATTCTGTATTTAAACAGTTTTGCAACAAAGTTACTTATAATTTCTCATATTTCAGTTTATCTTACCACTAAGAGCTTCGCTTATAAGGATGCTCATTCTTGTTAGGAGATATATTGTTAAAAATAACACAATAATCCCCCAAAAATGTACCAAAAAATGATAATTGAATAATAGCTCGCAATAAAAACGGGTTAAACATATGTACATAACATTATCGCAGATTTATAATACAGAAATATTCTAAAATTACAGCAAGCTTACTATTTGTCATAGTAAGATATTTTATTGTAATTTTACTGATTTAAAATCATTAGAACCAGCTTTATAATGGTCAATACTAACCATTACCATTTAATAAAAATATATTCCACCCCCAAAAATAAGAATTTAGGGGCGTATTCAGAATTCTTATAGTAATCATCATAAAAATGGTTTCGATAGAAAACTGTTTTTTTTTCAAGGAAGCTTTTTATAGGTTAAAGAATGCAATATAATATTTTAAAATCGATCCACTTTAATACCTATTTAGATTAATTGTTTATAATATTGATAAAAATTTATAGAATTGAAAGAGGGATGGAATTTTTTTTTTGTTGAAATATCTTGATTGGGTTGTAAATGTCTAAACTTTTCCACCATAACTTTAACTTATAAATACAAATTTTTATTGTAATTAGAAGTTTTATTTATTGATTCTGAACAGGAACCCTTTATTTACGCCTAAAACATATAACAAGGATGACAACATTAAAAGTACCAAAGCACAAAAAATCATAGATGGAATTACGTATTTTTTTAATACTTATATTTTGGAGCATGTCTGACAAACCGCTGGACAAAGAAAATTACATACTAGATGCCCATGCGCATAAAGAATCTTAAAAATCAGCTGTCTCTTCAAAATAGCAGCAAAGAAAATAACATTTCCCCCACAGCGTTGCGGACTGACAGACAAAGTGAATTGTAGAGTAGCTTCGGTACTCACAAATGTAGATATTTTTAGTGTAAACCACGGAAAATGACTCAGTAGTACAGTTGTGGGGGGGCCGGGGCATAAATCACCCAAAGGAAGATTTATTGACACCCCCTAAAACAATCCCAACCCCCCTTTTCAAAAGTGAAAATTTTCTATGATAATGTTAGGTCCGTACGTCCGTCTAAAACTTCATTTAGGCACATTAGAATTATCCAATTGATTTCAAACTTGGCATGATGATTCTTGTATCAGTAAGGTACAATTTAGAAAGCATAGCAACTCTATAATCATCAACAGAAAATCCAAATGTTTTTTTATATTTTTTTTAACATAATTATAATATTATATTATTTTATTCAACTGATTTTTATGACCATTAATGTTCGTTAGTTAATCTTGTGTGATTGATTTGAAAAGCTTTGCTTTTATGAATGTTGTCATCCTTGTTTATGGTGGTCAAAGATGGTTAATTTATAGCCTTATTATAACAATATGGTGTAAGTATGCGCTTTTAAGGATTATATTGTGTGCATTTTACGCACATTACATTCAATTATCAATGAGTTTGGGTGGCTGGCAAAGCTACTCTAAAAAAACATTTTTTATGTATCTTTAGAATAAACCGGTTTTTTGAACTATAATATTTTAGTATTTATTTCATACAAACAAAAGATTGAGTTCTCTTATATAAAAACTTAAGATTTCTTTGTTTGTCCATAAGATCTCGCTAACCACTGCACCGATTTAGTACTCCTATTTAGGGAAGCTTGTCATGGATAGTTTTAGGCTATTTAATTTATGGATCTTAGTCTTGGGATGGTATAACGTTATTTTTGACAACTCTTACTTTTCGTGTACAGAACCCCTAGATTATAGGGGCGCATCCGCTAGCATAAAGTACGTGAATACAAATTATTTTTTTTTAAGTGCTATTAATTCATATATTTTCTTACTGAATAAAAAGCATGGATATTAAGAGATAAGACAATAGACATTCGATAAAACTAAATTAATGGTTGGAAAGTTTGTACATTGTTAGCTTGAACCAACTAATACAACGAAAGAGCGAATATACTTATGGAACTTTGGAGAAAACTGCTTTGGAACAAAATTATTCTTGTTTATATGAATAAAGGAAAAGGGGAGGGGCCAGGTTTATTATTTAACAATATTTGTCAAATAATTCATAATTTAACACATTTTGTGGAAAAACTTATAATTTACTGGACTATTCTTTTATTATTGGAAGTAGTGCTCCTAGTCCTATTTTATAATTAGGATATATATGTGCTTTTACACACAGTGCCTATTGAGCAAAAATAAACCCCCCCTGACTAAATTTTAAAATAAAGTGAAGTAGACAAGGTTCAGTTCTTTTTTCTTATTTCTAATCCATGGGGGCATAAGGGGCATATACCTTCGTTGATGTATGTAGAAAAAACGATTTTATACAGTTTAGTTTAAAAATGCGATTAAAATCCGCAGTATTAGAAAGACAATTTTCCACAAATAACAAGATGAAAATCATCTAATGGCTAGTAACTAAAGTTAAAATATCTTTTGTAAAGTCTTTCTTACAGGTAAAATTTAACACTATTTGTTTTATTGATTAATACTTTACAACAAAAATACGAGGTTAAATGTAGAATTTAGAGACTGCAAGTTGCATAATTTTACAATAGATTTTCTGCTTATTCTAGACCGATATTTTATTGTGACTATTCGTTCAAAATTTCTTCGTAAATTGCCTTTAATTATTAATTGATGAAATATGTACATAAATGGATAAAGGATATACGTGGATATATTGCCAGGGGAAAATTTGTCGTCAATTTAGCTTGATTATATGGACCTAATTTATTGGTCAGTTCGTTCATACAGTAAGAGTGGAGGGGATCGGGTAAGGGTGGTGGATATGTGGTATCTTTATTTTGGCCAGCTGCGAGTACCACTTTATTAAAGTACATAAAAATCAAAGTAATAATTTATCGATTTGTACATACTTAATTCTAAAACATGCAATGTTACAGAAAATACCTAAATAGTATTTCTTGATATATTTTGAAAAAGAGAAATGTTTAGTCCATCCGTTTAGAGATCTTTACACACACACACACACACACACACATACTACATTCTGCTACTTGTTGGGATAGGATGAAAATTTTTAAAAATATGAATAGACTCGAGTTTAAATACTTATAGTACTCCAAAAATCTATGAAACGAGGTACCAATCCCAAATGTGAAATATCTACCAGGGATCTGAAGGGATAAGACAATGGCCGATAAATTGATGTACATCCCCAATAATGAAACACAAAATTACCTGTAGATTGAAATTAAATTAAAGGTTGAAATATTTGGACACTCAAATTAAATATCCAACCAATCAGATTTCACTGAAGTTTATAAGCCAACAAAACGCTATTATAAAACTTTGGGGACTAGTGTAATAAAGAGCCCATTGTCCCCTCTCTTTGAAAATCTGCGTATATTTTAAAATTATCAATGGTTTTTTTTGTCTTGTTACATAAACACTTTTATACTTGCGTGCATGCTTTAAAATGTAAATGATTTTCCTATTGACATTTACCTTTTATTTAAAATTTTAGATTGTATATCATCCATATAATAAAGTAAAATGATGTTTGTGTGTTTGTTGTTTGTACCGAAGGATCTTGCTAACCGCTAAACCGATATACTTCACCTTTACAGGGTAGCTACTCATAGGTCCTTGGAAGGTTAATAACTATTTCTGGGGGAGGTTACCACAACTCTCCCCCCCCTAGAAAAAAAATTTGGGGGGGGGGGGGGGGGGGGGGGGGGGGGGGGGGGGGGGGGGGGGGGGGGGGGGGGGGGGGGGGGG
>LS057832.1:0-10561 GCA_900241095.1 Acartia tonsa
CGCCGTTCACCGCCGGTCGAACGGTCACGGCTCGAACGCGATTCCGTAGGGTTTTTCATTTTCACTATATTTTTCTTCTTTTGGTTAAAAATGGTTACTTTTTATTTCAAACCTTTTTTTAAATCACTAATTTTTTTTAATTCACATTATTTAATATTTTTGTATAACTTTTTAGATTTCTTTTTCTTATGGTTTCACATTATAACCTGAAATAGAGAAAACAGAATTAGTTTTTATGATATTAAAATAATAATTGTATAAGTATAGATGATAATCCAGACAACTAGCTGGTTCCAGTGGTGGGTACTTTTTCGTCTGCTAGTAAATTGCTTTCCCTTTTTGTAGTGACTTGGCTGTGTTAATAATTCTGACGCTATTGACGGGTATGCAAATTGAAAGTCGGCACAGGATCCCATTGCCCTTCATCATACAATTTTTAACCCCAGTCCCCATCTATTCATTTACTTTGATATTAGAATTTTAAAAAATCTTCCTTAAAAAGAAATATTGATCACATTGATTAAAAACTAATTGAATTCGTCGTTTAAAAGTTATAGGTTAGATTCTCGGCACAACTAAAGATGTGCATATACTGCATCAACATTAAGAGTAGAGGAATAGAAGGCCTTTACTCATTTTAGAAAAAGGTCTTATAATAAAAGAGTTGGTTGTCTGCAATTGTAAGGATGTTATTGCCTTTGGACCTACATACATTTTTAAAAAAAAATTAAAAATCAATTTTCGCTGTTTCATGAGGACATGATAAATTGTAATCTCGCATCTCTCAAGTAAGAATTTCCAGGGATCTAAAGGGATAAGACAATGGACGATAAATTTATGTACATCCCCAATGATGATACACAAAATTATCCCATCTGTAGAATACAATTAGTGGTTGAAACGTTTGACCAGTCAACTTAATGAACCAACCAATCTAAATTCAGTAAAAAGTCTCTAACTAATAGGAAAACACTCATATAAAACTTTGGGGACTAGTGTAATAAACAGCCCAATGTCCCCTCCCTCCTGGAGAATTTCTCAATGGCTAGTATAAAGCGCCCCTTTATGTTTATACACAGACGTTTATGTAATACAGCAAATGTAAAAATTTAGCAAATAAAACTTTTTGTGTATGCCTTGTACGTTTTTATGTACGTTAATATTATTATTCAAAATAAAACTTTATACTAAAAAGCTTTAATTTATATTAAACAAATAAATCTATCAATATCATCATAATTAAAGATAATATTGTTTCCAGTATAGCTTTGAAACCAATTAATTTCCGGTGGATTTGAACCGGTTCATAGCCATTCTGAAAAATCATGTAAAGTATTGTATTACAGACAATTTTCCACGAATATCATAATAAAAATCATAAATCAATACTAGTTTTAACAAAACTGGTTTTAATTTTTGTAATTGCATTTTATTTTAATATTCTCGGAAAGCTGGTTGTAATAACTATTCTTATTTTTCCAATGAAAACCTTTTTGCAGTAAAATAGTTTAATTTAGCTATTTTAGAAATTTTGTAATTTTGTAAGAAAACTAAGTTAATATTTATAGTTGGCCTTGAGAGTATATAATGGCACTTATGCCCATATACAAGGTGCTCTAACTTTCCAACAAATAATTAAAATAAATAGAACATTGGGTTTTAAATTGATAAAAATATTCGATAATGATAAACAAATTAACCCCTTCCATAGATTAAAATCATTAGTTCTAAATTTAGGACACAACTAGTTTAAACCAACCAATCAAGAAAACGAACCAAAGTTTTAAAGCCAACTTGCGTATTAAACTTTGGGTGCCAGTTTTATTTACATCCCAATGTTCACTCATCCCTAGCTGTAAGGGACAAAAAAAAATTTGCAAATATTACTCCCTCCCCAAGTTTATCTCTTACCCAATGATAAATTGAAATTTAATTGAATACATAGAAATTCTATACTAGCCATGTGTCAATGTAATAATACAATGATAGATTGATAAATTCATAGTTTAATAGATAGATAGATGGCTAGTTTAATAGATAGATGGATAGATTCATAGTTTAACAGATAGATGGATAGATTCATAGTTTAACAGATAGATGGATAGATTCATAGTTTATTAGATAGATGGTTAGATTCATAGTTAAATGTACAGATAGATGGATAGATCTGTAGTTTAATAGATAGATGGATAGATTTATAGTTTAATAGAGAGATGAAGAGATAACTGAATAAGTAGATAGATATTAAGATAGATAGATAGAAACACAAAGGTCTAAGCATCCAATGATATATTACAATATAATTGAAAGTATAGAAATTCTTAAGTATATATCAACTAACAACAATCTCTCCCCCCCCCCTCAATTATAAGTGACCCACACCCCAACCCCCATTTTGACTTGATTTACGCTTATAAATGCGTATATGTGTAATGCAGGGGTTTTAAGGGATAAGACAATGGATGATAAATTGATATACATCCCCAATGATGATAAACAAAATTACAAAAATTTTGAACCAACCAAACAAAAATTAACCAAACTTGGATAAGAAAACGTGTTATAAAATTTTGGGTACTAGTCTTATTTACAGTCTAATGTCCCCTCCCTCCCTGGTACATATGTATATAAGTAATGCGTGTTTCTGCTAATGATGCCCTTATTAAGAATTTATCTTCCTATTACGATGGTCTATTCAGAGAGAGAGAGGGGGACAATGGGCAGTTTATTACACTAGTCCCCAAAGTTTTATAGAAAAACGTTTTCTGTTTCTTTGGCTTAACAACTTTGGGGACTTTTACTGAATTTTGATTAGTTGATTTACTAAGTTGAGTACTAAATAATTTGGTAATTTTGAGTTTCATCATTTGGGATATACATCAGTTTATCGGCCATTATCTTATCCCTTTAGATCCCTGGGTTTAAGGCCATCCAAAAGTTTTGTATAGTTCATTTACAGAAAGTTTTACTGTATTATACTGTATTGGTCTTTTTCATCCAAAAAAACTTTTAGCTTTTTATTGCTAGAATTAAACTCATAATGTCTAAACTGTTCAACCATTAATAATAATCTAACTTTGTTTATCATCATTGGAGGTATACATCAACTCAACATCCATTGTCTTATCCCTTTAAAATAGAACAAACAAAAGAAAAATCATTAAAAAGATTTGAAGAAAAAAGTTCCAAGTCACTTTTTCTTTCGTATGAATAAAGTCTTAATGGTCAAATAGCCTGAAATTCACTAGTCGCTAAATTTTTACTTTGGGCTAAAAATGTTTAAATAAAGGACATTTATTTACATAAGAGGCATTGAAAAATCAAGTTTATGAAACAAATAATAGCACAATTAATCCAAGAAAAAAATCTAGGAATTTTGACCCTTGAAGAGTAACAGCGGCGTGTGAAATCTGCCTGTTTTTATGAAGTTTAGAATTCAGGGTTCCTCCCTTTAGATAGATAGATACATTTTAAGGATATATTGTGAAAGATGTTTTAAAATTGGTAGATAAATAGATACATTAAAAGGAAAGTTTAGGTATTCAAATAGATAGATAGATAGACATATTAATAAATACAAAGATAGATACATATTTAAGTATGTATATACATAGATAGATAGATTGACATATAGGTTATAAAAAGATAAATAGATAGACATATAGACATATAAAAAAATAGATAGTTTGATAAATCCATGTATAGATAAATTGATAGATATATGGACATATATCTATACATATGTTTGTTAGATATAAAGCTAAATTAATAGATAGAGTGATAGATAGATAAACATACGGATAGATAAATAAATGGATGGATAATAAGTCTTGGGTGCCACCCTTTCTTTTGGTCATTTCATTGTTTAATTGAAAATTTAATGGTCATAACCCGGCGGTTTCTCGTTGTTATGTGTTCTCATAAAACAGTCAAAAAACTGGAAAAACTGGCTTTTATCAAATTAAACAATGTCCTACTTTTAATTGTTCCTTAACTTCCCTATTTTAATAATCAAAATTACCCTTTTATTAAGTAAAATTATTGGTTGAAAAGTTTGGATAATAAAAGTACCCAAAAGTTTTGAGGTAATTAAAGATAAATATGCCCCCAAAATTGGAAACTAAACACAGATGTGGTTTCAGAGATCTTCGTAGACACACACACAAACATCTTGTTACTTTATTGTACTATAATTGCAATATCATATGAATACATATTCATGTTGATTTTCTTCATTTAATATTATAGACGCATTAGAAAAGAACCTTCATTAATATATTTGATAATAATAATAAGACAGAGTGTCTTTTTTTCGTTTGATTTGAAAAACCTTTGATGTCTACACTTTTCCTCCAATAATTTCAATATACAGGTGGGGGGTAACTTTGTTTATAGTATTTTGGGGTGATCATGAATTTATCATCCATTGTCTAATCCATTAAAATTCCTTGCTTCGCTTGTTATAGAATAAATTTACCTTTTTTTTTTATCAAAAATATGAAAAATGCTATTTCAGTATTGCTTTAAAACCGATTAATATACATTGGATTAAAACCGGATCGCAGCCATACTGAAAAATTATGCAAAGCATCGTATTAGAAACAGCTTTCCGCGGATGTAAAAATGTACAATCATAGGATTAAAACAAGTTTATTTAGACCGTGCCTTCAGCATCTCAAGGCTATAAAAGCTGGTTTTAATCTTATAATTGTACATATTTTTATATCCGCGGAAAGCTGTTTGTAATAAGATGCGATAAAAAAACTATTCTAGTATTTATACCTCAATTATTTTAAAGCTATAAAAGGTGGAGCCCAAAGTAAAGGCTAAGTTGAATTATATTCAAATCAATTTTATTATTAATTATAAGAAAGATAGATAGAAAGATATATAGATAGATAGTTAGATAGATGGGTAGATACATATAAGAATAGCTAACAAAACTAGTTTTCATTTTATGATTTTTATTTTGTTTATAGTTAAAAAGTGTCTCTAATACGATGCTTTATATGATTTTCCAGAATGTCTAAGAATCGGTTTTAATCCAGCGGATATTAATCAGTTCCGAAGCCACACTGGAAATATATATGGATATGTACATAACTTTTAAATAATTTATCTAGATTTCTTATCTTTTTAATTTCTAACTCTTTAGACAAATTTTAATAAATTATTGATTGAATATAAAAATTAAATTGGATTTTAAAACTTCATTTGAAATAACGACAGGCAATAAATATATGTAAATATAAATAAAAACTGGTATTATTTTTGATACTATGCTAAACATGATTTTTTAGATGAGAACTGGTTCTAATCCTGCGTATATTATTCGGTTTCGAAGTCAAACTTGAAATATAAATACAGTTAGGTTGTAGATAGATAGATAACTGTCGGCCTATGTGACGTTTTCTTTAGGATAGTTATCAGCAAGGCTCGGCAGCCGCGACTAAGCCGCAAACTCTTGATAGGTTATTTAAGGTTAGGTAAATAGTAATGATTGCCCCGTAGGGTTAGGAAATTGTTCCGGTAGAGTTAAAGCCCCCCGCAAAGGCTAGAAATAAGAGAAAAAAAAAACATGTAAAAACATGACAAAACTCACTATTTTGTTTCTTTTCCTGATCCAATTTTTAAAATTGTAAAAGGGATGTGTTTCCTGAGGCTTACAGGCGGCGGACGATGGGCAGCTGCCGAGCCCTGGACTTATCAGTGGTTTGAAAAAGTCGTTGGTGACATTTTAAAGTCATTTTCTTGGGGGATACAAATGTAGGACATTGTTAATTCATTAAAGTCGATTTATTTCAGAAGGGAGCGGATATGGCATTGTAAATTTCACTGGTTTTAGAAACGCATTATCTTATTTCCATGAAACTTACAGGCGGCTGACGCGCAGCTGCCGAGCCCTGGACTTATCAGTGGTTTGAAAAAGTCGTTGGTGCCATTTCAAAGTCATTTTCTTGGAGGATACAAATGTAGGTCAGTGTCAATTCATTAAAGTCTAATTATTTGGAGGGAGAGGATATGCAATTGTAAATTTCATTAGTACCCAAAGTTTTAGAAACACCTTATCTTATTTTTTTGGGTCAAAAACTTTGGGTACTAATATAAAATCGAGTGTCCAAACTGGCTAACCAATTATTTTAATCTACATAAAAGGTAATCATGTTTATCATCGTTTGATGTATATTAATTTATCGTCCATTGTCTTATCCCGCAGGATCCCTGATTTATTTACATGGCTGGAGAAAAAAAAAAAATTCTGGAAATCATTGGTAAAGGGAATCTTTACAAAAAAAAACCAGCTTTATATCTTTAAGAGCTAAGAAAACCAAGGGATCTAAAGGGATAAGACAATGGCCGATAAATTTACGTACATCCCCAATGATAGCACACTAAATTATCCCTCCTGTAGATTAAAAATAGAGGTTGAAACGTTTGAACACTCAATTCATAACCAAGCAATCGAAATTCATTAAAGTCTCCAAAGTTGTAAAGCCAAAGAATGAGAAAACATTATTATAAAACTTTGGGGACTAGGGCAATAAACAGCCCATTGTCCCCTCTCTATAAAGAAAATCACGTTATCCCCAAAACTATATACAGACTTACATACGGACATTTCGGATCATAGATTAGCTTTGTTACAAAAATTCTACCACTTTATTTTCTTGACTGTGGTTTTAAATGTATGAGATAAAAGTGTGTCTCATAGCATTGCTACAAAATTACAAAAAAAAATATAAATGTCATAGTGGGATGGGAAATTGAAGAGTAAATTACACTGGTACCCAAAGATTTATGTATAGACACGTTCTTAAAAATTTGGGTACTTTTTGAAAAACTTGATTGGTAAATTCAAATTAGCCACATTGAAAGTTTGCAATCAATAATTTTAATCTACAGAAGGGGTAATTTTAATTATCATTATTTGGTATGTAAAACATCAATTTATTATTTATTGTCTAATACATTAAGATCTATATAAAGAATAAAAACCCAATTATCCCAAACCCTAATCAGGACCAATACTTATTTTGTTATACAGTCTGTTTTTAAGATCTTATCTGAAATACATACTAAGATTATAATATATAAAAATGTCAAAACGCCAATCAGACAACCAACCCATTGATTGCACAACCTTTTGTCTTGGATTTATTAACTTCACATGGTACTCCCATTTTGGGCCAAGGCATGCCCACTACTAAAACTATTTATGTCGCACACCTGGCTTAGCAGCAGTAGGAACCATTTTTAACGTCTTCACTTGTGTTGACCCAAGATTCAAACCTATCATCTACCCGACAACGAGCCGATGCGCTACGTATTATTTCCAGAGTCGCAGGTTTTAGGCTATTTTGCAACCCAACCTGTACATTAGTATCTTATTTGTCTCTATCCACCCCTTCCATAGAATTCTAATGTTTTTAAGACAATATAATAGAGCTAGTTTTAGATCCCCTTTCTACAGAATTATAATGTTTTTAAGACAATATATTAGAGCTAGTTTTAGACCCCCCTTCCACAGAATTCTATTGTTTTTAAGACAATATATTAGAGCTAGTTTTAGACCCCCCTTCCACAGAATTCTAATGTTTTTAAGACAATATATTAGAGCTAGTTTTAGACCCCCCTTCCACAGAATTCTAATAATTTTAAGAAAATATATTAGAGCTTGTTTTAGACCTCCCTTCCACAGAATTCAAATGTTTATAAGACAATATATTAGAGCCCATTTTAAACCACCTTATGATTTGAAATATTAATAGTTATCTATGGCATCTTATTATAGACGTATTACCGCGGATAATAAAATGAAAAATTAAAAGTTTAAAACCAGCTTTGTCAGCACTGAAGCGCCAGGCTAACAAAACTTGTAATAATATCTTAATTTCTATCTTAATATTAGTGGAAAATTGTCTGTAATACTTTGCTACACTGGAAAAAGTTTGTATCTGTTAGATTTGTGACTTTAATCTAAAAGAGAGAGGATATTGGACTGTAAATTACACTGGTACTCAAAGTTTTATAAACTCATTACCTTATTCATTAGCTCAAGAACTTTGGGGACTTTAAATAAATTTAAATTGGTTGGTTAAAACCATCAATGTCAAAACTTTTCTACCAATCTAAATAAGTAAAAAAGACTTTACAGTTAAGACTTTAAGAAAAAAGGACACGCAATAAAAATATATCTAGAGTAATTTTGCGTCTAATATTTTAAGTTACAAAGATATAATCATTTAAACAAACTACATGTCTTTACTCAGAGTGATATGCACAAAATAAACAGGTATCTAAAGGGATAAGACAATGGCCGATAAATTGATGTACATCCCCTATGATAATGCACAAAATTACCCCTTCTGAAAATTAAAATTAGTGGTTGAAACGTTTGACCACTTTACTTAATATACAAATCAATCAAAATGTACTATAGTCTCCAAAGTTGTAAAGACAACGTACAAGAAAATGTTATTACAAACTTTGGAGACTAGTAGAATAAAAAGCCCAGTGTTCTCTCCCTTCCTGGAAAAAAATACTTAACTCTATTTGAGTGGGGATGGTGATACAGCCTCCCCCCCCCCCCACCTCTTCATTCAAAATAGCCTAAAATGTCATGGATCGAGGGGACATTGGGCTGTATATTACGCTATTCCCCAAAGTTTTATGATAACCTTATCTTATTAGTAGGATTAACAACTTTGGGGACTTTTATTTAAATTTCGATTGGTTGTTTCTTTAAGTTGAGTGTCTAAACGTTTCAACCACTAATTGTAATCTAAAGAAGAGGTAATTTTGTATATCATCGTTGGGGATGTACATACATTTATAGGCCTTTGTCTGATCCCTTTAGATCTTGCTAAAATTTGGCTTTAATAGATACATAATCCCGGGACCTATGTAAAGATTCCCAAAAAATAAAAACGCAATCGGTTCAGTGGTTAGCTAGAATACACAAGACACATATTCCAACGTGCTTTGACCTATCCTCGCATTCGTAATTTGTCTTCAAAGCTTCAGGGATAATAAGGGATAAGACAAAGGATGATAAATTTATATATGTCCCTGAATATGATGAACAAACTTATTCTTTCTGAATATTATTGGTGAAAAGTTTAGACACTACTAGTTTTTACCAACCTATCAATTTTGAACAAAACTACCCCAAATCTTTTAAACCAACTAAATATTTAACTTTGAGCACCACAGAAATTCCAAAGTCCAATGTCTCCTCCCTCCCTTGAGAAGCATTCAGTTTGATGTTTAAAAAATGAGCGATCATTTTTTTCTCATTCATTTGTATGATGACAACTTTTAACCCTTTAATTATAGACATTAACACATAGAGATAGATAGATAGAAATATAGACATATAGATAAATAGATAGATAAATAGATATTTGAATTATGACAACTTTTAACCCTTTAATTACAGACATTAACACATAGCAATAGATAGATAGATAGAGAGATAGATATATAGATTGAAAGATAGATAGATATTTGAAATATGACAAACTTTAACCCTTTAATTATAAGCATTAACACATAGCAATAGCTAGATAGATAGACATATAGATAGATTGATACATATAAATAAATATATAGATAGATACATTAATACATAGATAAATTGACATATAGATAGATATATTTAAATTATGACAACTTTTAGCCATTTAATTATAGGCATTAACACATAACGATGGATAGATAGATTGATACAAAAAATACAATTATGAAAATAAATAGATAAAAGAGAATATAGAAAGATAGATTGACAGATAGATAGATGGAAAAACAGATAAATAGAACGCTAGATAGATTGAAAGATATACATACATATAAAAGCACAAAAGTATATCTTCCGCATGTTTTAATTGTCAAAGGAGAGTCAATTTTGCACGATGGTCTAAAAACAACAAATAATTGTTTGCCAGTAAAGATCTCGCTACACCACTGAATCAATAAAATTTTCCATTTTAAGGAGGCCTAATAAATTTCTGATATGGTTTTAGGCTATTTTATTTCTGTATTAAAGTCATGCGATATATTTAGTCTATAATATAAGTTTCCAAAGATATAATGATGAAAAAAGTTTGTAAAACTTCGGGTGCAAATTTAATTTACAGTGTCCCCTCTATTGTTGACTATTGTTAAAAAGCGCATAGGAAATGTAACATACATAAACAAACGACTCCTAGCGTTGATATATACTTCAAATTAACAATAAAATATTGGCTTCAAAATACTACCAATATTCTCCACTTACAAGCGACTACGCCTCTAGAGGCCTCTAGTGGCACAAAAATTGAATCTCCACTATTTGAATTTTTGGGGGCGAGGGATAATTTCTCTTTTAGCCTAAGTTTCAATGTAAAGAGAACCATATCGGTTCAGCGGTTATTAAGATACATTGCTACAGATAGACAGCCTGTTACTTTATATAAAACTAGCGGCTACGCCCCTAGAGGCCTCTAGTGGCACTTTAAATGTTGTTGTTTGTTAAAGTTAATTTTTTATGTACGATACCACCTTATTTGACGTTGAAGTCTCC
>LS057833.1:0-10561 GCA_900241095.1 Acartia tonsa
TTTTTACAGGTAGGATAGTTAGTCCTACGCAAACCTTTCATATCCCTGGAAGGAAGGGTGACTGGTAAGGGGAGGGACGTCAATATCCCCCAGTACTTCAAGAAGTACCTCCTGCCCTACTGTTATTTTTATAAAAGGATTCAATTTAGATATTTTTAATGAAGGTTGGGGGGCTGGAGTGGTGGGATTTGGGTTCCACTACATTCCAAAATTCTGGGACATTGAAAGTTAAAGTTATTGCCAAAAAGTGTTTGAGTAAACAGAGCAGCACAAATGCGCCTCAATTTTCTATGACACAAAACGTGCAAAAACGTTAACAGTGGTTTAGAGATCAATAAGTTTGCATCAAGTTGAATGTTTAATTAAGCTTGATTGCATTGCCTAGATGTCCAAACTATGGATATCTACCAGCTATGGCTGATATATTGACTCTTATGGCAAACAAAATTAACCCTTCCATAGATTACATATGACACAAAACGTTCAAAAACGCCGCCATGGGTTTAGAGTTCAATATTGAAGCGTTAAATAAAAAATTTTACGTAAATGACGCATGCTATTTTTCCAGTTTCTTTGTTAGTGTCGACTATATGGCACTAAAAAAACATTGACAATTATTTTAAAAAAATTAACAATTCTATTGATTCATAATATATGTGGAAAAGTTAGGACACTGTTAGTTTGTGACCTGATGACAAAACTTTGGGCACCAGTATATTTCATGGTTCAATATCTCCTCCCTTCCTGTTTAAAACCCAAGATATTTATAGGATACCTTAAATTTTTTTGTATATCTCAAAATCCAAAGATGCAGTGTCTAAACTTTTAAACCGATATTTTTAAGTCCGTTAATCATTATTTGGGACATATATCAATCAATTTATTGTTCATTGTCTTATCCCTTTAACCCTGTTAGAAATAGTGATAGAAACTTTGCATAAGTGTCAATTTACATTTCATGCTAAAAGGAAAAATGATAATTTTGGGCACAAGTAATTCTAGCGATGCATGATTTCAACAAGATTCATTTTGTTCAATAAAAGCTCAGCTTTGGGTCTCAGGGACAAAATTTGACTGTAAATTATATAACCCTTCAAAGTTTATAAACATGTACTGTTTTTCTTAAGCATAAAACTATTTCTTTGGATCGGGTAAAGATGTTTCTTGATTTTGTTGACCAAAATCCAAATTTTTACATTAATGATTTTTATCCCTAGAAGTGATAATCTTTTCTATCATAATTAATGGCGTGTACATTAATTTATCGTTCATTGTCCCTTGTAGATTCTGTAGAAATGGTTGCAAAAAGACTATTAGATAATTCCTCCATGACTACTTTTAACAATTAAGGCCAATTTGTCATACTATTCTTATTAATCTTTAAAAAAGTCACAATCCCTATCCTAGATATTTCGTTCTTGTTAATTAGCAGAGTCAATATTTTTCTACCAACAATTTTGAATTGTAGAAGTTATAATTTTGTGTAACTTAATTTATCATCAATTGTCTTAATCCTGGGTTTGTGCAGACTCTTTACTAGTTTCTCTATGTTAACTCTCAAGATAGGTAAATGCTATTTTTGGCAAGCAAATACAAATTTATGATTAAACACCCAGAAACAGGGAGTAGGGAAATTTTAAAGTAACAGGACGACTGTCTGTCTAGGTGAAGCGAAAGATCTCACCATCAGATGGGTTGATATGGTTCTCCTTTACCGTGAAGATACTTATAGGTCCTGAGAAAGTTTATAGCTATCATCTTTCATAATCAATTTATCGTGTATTGTCTTATCCCTTTAGATCCCTGGTCCACGCAATTACGTTATAGATATATTGAAGGATTAAAACAAGTTCAAAGGTTTATACTTAATTGTCAGAGGACTCTTTAAAAATTCTATCTTCTTAAGTTTATAACTGCCAATTAAAATTCACGAATATCTATCTCCGTCCCTGTTAAACAAGATGACAAAAAGTTGATTCTAATTGCAAATCAAAATTGAAAGATAATACGTCGTCACAAAAACAATTGGGAGGAGTTAAATTAATATAGATTACACTATTTTGGTTACATTACATTCCAATTAATAACCAGTGGACCATTACCTCCCCTCCCCCCCTTTACCTTAATACACAATTTTTCTATGTAGACTTTTTAGGTGTGCTATAACCCTGCGGGGCTTTAACTTTGCATAACCTTTACTTAACCTAACCTAATCTTAATCGAGGAGAGAGGACATTGGACTGAAGCTGTAAATTTCTGGTACCCAAAGTTTTTTAAACACGTTAACTGATTTGTTGGCTCAAAACTTTAGGGACTTTTGGTTTAAATCTTAATTATTTAGTTCAAACTCTGTGTTATTAAACTTTGTGACCAATAATTTTAATTTACAGAAGTGTTGATTTGTTTATAATCATTGGGGATGAACACCTTTATCTTTCATTGTCTTATTCCTTAATTAAGACTTTTTAAAGCTTTGTTCAAAAATATGGACAAAAAGTAAGGTTTTACAATTGTATTTTTACTTCAAACGTATGCCGGTTTTTTAGGAGCTAATTGGTTCGGGCCTTTGCCAAATCAAAATTGAACTTACTGCTGCTATGTTAGGCGCAGTCAAATGACGTCATTAACTATTATATAACACCCTAATTTTGTTGTTATCTTGTTATTGCTTCGCTACACATGGACAATATTGTTCTTTTTTTAGGTACAGAGTCATAAATTGTTTTTACTGTTTAAATATTAAAGTTTAAGTTTTATAATGAATTATGATTTAAAAGAATTAAACAGTTCAAATCATGGACTGATGGGTAGCTTTAAAAAAAAAAATTTCTCATAAATGATATACATTATACCCATTATGATAAACTAAATTACCCCTTCTTAAGAAGGATTAATATTATTTGTTAAAAAATGTAGGCACTTTAAACCAACCAATCAAGATTAAGTAAAAGTTACCGAACGTGATTTTAAAATTTTGGCACCAGTGCAATTTTCAGTCCATGTCCCCTCCCTCCCTCCCTGACTATTCCCTTTTCTAATTAATAGATGTTTGTTTTTATAAACTTTAAAAATACCAGGGAGGGAGGGGAGGACACTGTATTGTAAATTATAATAGTTCCCAAAGTTAAATCAATTATATTTTTTTGGCTTGAAAACTTTGGATACTTCACTAAACCTTGATTGGGTTGTACTAGCTTTCAATGTTTAAGCTTTTCCACCAATAATTTGAATAAACAGAATGTGTAATTATTTTTTATCGTAATAAAGGGTGTTTCATAAATTTATTTTCCATTGTCATCATCCCTCAAATTTTCTATTTAAATTCCAGGAAAGGTCCGTTTGTCTGTCTGTATGTCTTTGTTTGTGTTTTTAGTAGTACAGCTACTCTATACTAAGATGTTAGTACTTTAGTATGACTGATTAGACTGATATTATAGTAGAACACTAGAGGGAGATCAAAAAAGTGTAAATAACTGTATTTCTCTATCGCAATGACCTTGTGCCGACTCTCAATTGGGTCTTTGAAAATCAGCCAATTGTAACGGGAATATTAACACAGCCAAGTAGCAGAAAACAATTTGTTAGCAGACGAAAAAGTTCATTGAAAAAGTGGGGTAGGTAGTTATCTGTATATATGTACATCTATACTTTAGATCTGTTGGACTGATATTATAAGATAGTAAAATATGGGGATGTATACAATACATACACCCCTAAACACCCCCCTTCGGCACTCCCCTATATAAAAGGGAATAAAGGTACACCAAGCAAAGGAACTTTAATCAACTAATAATGAATTAATTTTAAGTCCGGATTCATTAGGAAAATAAGGAATAAGGAATAATTATGAATTCCCAGGGAAAATTAAAACTTATTCTTTCTAGAGACCTAGAAGCCTTTTGTCGAAAAGCCATGACTAACATATTAATGACAAAAACTAGTGTGACCTAAAGGGGTGTATGCACCACCTAAGTGGTTTAGCCCTCTACTCCTCATTTGAGAGGGGTCTACAACTCCATAAAACAGGCAATGAGGGGGGGGGGGGGTGGGGTAAGCCCCTTGTAATGTTTTATGATTAATGAACCCTGCAAATTTTGTATAATTGTTAGTTCCAACAGTCTTTTTATTCTAAACTTTTAGTGTTGGAATGGTCCACTTCTATAAAAGTGTGCAAACAAACCAAAAAAATATGATAAAATAGCTAAAAATAGCAGACGAAAAAAATCACATTTCTCCCATAACGTTCGGGATTTACACAGAGTAAATCATAGAGTAGCCATGCTACGTAAATGTAGTATGATAAAGGGGGTTATTTTTTTCGCGTATTTTCCATAACCTTTTAGCAAATGTACTTATTAAATCAAACTGTACTTAATTATAACCAAATGTACTGTACATCTATGAAATGGTCGCAAATAAGAAAAGTTTGACTTAATAAGCGCATTTGACTACAACCCTACACCCAACTTTACAAACTTACGATAAAAAATTGACCCTCTTTATCACCATTTCATTTTAGCAGCAAGGCTAATGTACAATTCATTTACAAAATCATCCAGTTCATGTTTATGTAATAGCAAAAACAAATACCCTTTTCGAAGATTAAGTCATTGGTGGAAAAGTTGGTACACTACTAATCTATTCTAAGTATCTAATTTTTTAAACAACCAACGAATGAGATGACATGGCTGGAGCCCACGGTAATTTATATTCTAGTATCCGCTCACTCTCCAATTTTTTTCAGTGATCCTGAGACAATGGACGATAAATTGATGTGCACACTACATTATGATAAACAAAATCCCCTTTATTGAGAGAACACGACTGGGGCCTAGTATAATTTACAATCCCTGACATATTTATTTGTTTGGCTGTTTCACAATATATGCCATTTTATTGGAACACCTATATAGCACTGGTGTTATTCATCCAAACTTTAAATTTCAATTTCAAAACTTTTAACAAAACAAAAAAAACTTGTTAGAAGCCATTATTTATGTATTTTGCAGTGGTGGGGAGTTTTAGAAACATTTATGAATGTTTAAAAAGTGTATAAAAGATTTTCCAGCATGGCTTCGAAACCGATTAATATCCGTTGGATTAGAACCGGTTCTCAGCCATACTGAAAAATCATGTAAGACATTGTTTACATAAAGTTTTCCACGATTATTAAAATAAAAACCATAAATTTGATACCAGTTTTGTTAAACTGGATTTAATCTTAAATTTCTTTATTTTATTATCCGTGGAAAGCAGCTCAGAATACGATGCGATAAATGACTTTTATGAAGTTTTTCTACTTTTTCTGTTAAAAAGAAAAATCCCCTCAATTTTTTAACAAAAGTATCCATATAGCCCTCTAAAGACGTAGCGCTAGTTTTATTATATAACAAGAAGTGTACTTTACCTTTTAAAGATTATCGACTATTTGTAATTTTCTAAAGTATCAAATACATTTTGATAATGGATATAGAATACGTGGATATATTGACAATTTAGCTTGCTTATATTGACCTCCTTTATTGCTTAATTAGTTCATGCAGTAGGAGGGCAGGAGATGGGGTAAAAGGAGGTGGATTAGGGTTATTCTAGCCATCTACGAGTGTTACTTTATCAGCGTACATGAAGTAATAATATATCAATTATTTTCATAGAATTTTGGTGATAAATGAATTAATGTTTGACAATCCTGACAAAAGTTTAAGTAAAGTTGCAGCCAAGAATTCTGCAGATATGTTCTTACAAACATAAACAATACTTAAAATTACGGAGTTTAAACTTCAATTTACGAGAATGAAAGCCTGTCTGCTTGCTATTGAGGAGGTGTCCGGTTCGAGTCTGGTCCACACAGCTTCATACTAGAGACGTTAAAATAGCTATTATTGCTGCTATGTCTGGCACGTGACACTAATGATTCGAGTATGAGGAATGCCTTGGCCCATAAATAGGAGCAATTCACTACTTTGCACAATTAGGACTTCTAAAGCGGATGATGCTCTGGATTCTCTAGATGATCACTTAAATCAAAGGAAAGTCCCGCAATAACGAGGTAAAGCGGGTTTTACTAATCTAGGACTCACTTTTATTATAAAAATGAGAAGAATAATTCCTTTTTTGTTGGCCCCAATGTCATGCGGACTAAGATCGACATGAAAAGTTATTTTTATGATTTATAATGATAATAATACAACTAACTCTTTATTTGCAGGACCTTTGTCTGAAAGTAGCAGCTGTTCATGGTTAATTGTTGTCATGAACCTGACATATCAGCAGTGTGTTGACAGACTTGCACCTGAACAGTAATCAGGCGAAGAATTTTATAGTGCCTACAATTGGTTAATTAAAATATATACTGGTCTGTTCTTGGTAATTTCGTCTGTGTAGTGGCCGATCATTGGTATTTGTACTGTATGATATAATTTTTTTTATAGTCACTTTAAACAGCTTCCAATCCGGCCCGATACCAATTACGCCAATGCCGTGGGTCAGGTTGTGTTGTACTAACACTACTTGCAGACACAGGACACATTTACCAATTTTCCACCAGGATTACCTGGGATCCTAAGGGATAAGACAATGGACACACAATTTATGTACATGATCCATTATGAAATACAAAGTTAACCCCATCTGTAGATTAAATTTATTGCTTGAAAGGTTTAGACACTATTTATTTGCACCAATTAATACAGATTTAATTAAAATAACAAAATTATTGGGCAAGTGCAATTTACAGTTCAATTTGCCCTCCTTCCCTGAGATGTACTGACACAGCAATTTCTCAACTAATATAATTATCTAGATTTTCCTACCATTTACAAAACTGCAGGGCTCGGCAGCTGCGCGTCAAACGAGTATAAGTCTCATTGAAATCGTCATATTATAACTTTAAAATAAAGTTGGATGAATGAACCTGTTCCTAAACAGACAATATATCTTTTCAGTTTTCAGAGTTTTCTTTTGCACACAAGCGGGTTCTTATTTGTGGCTTATGCGCGGCTGCCGAGCCCTGCGAAACTGAACAGAATGTATCTAGATTCAATTTTCCTTTCCAAATTCAAAAGTGTATTGTTAAGGTGAAGCTTTTTTTATTAAAAAAACTTTTAATTTTGAATTAAAATATACTAGTGGTTGTGTCTATTGCAACTTGGGTAAGAAGGGAGGTAAAAAGCCTAAACCCGTTTCAGGACCTATGTGAAGCTTCCCTAAAAACGAGAAATCAATATGGTCAGACTTTATTGAAATCTTAAGCTTTAGACAAAAAATACTTTTCAATTATAAATTAGGATAAGAACATTGCCAAAAATCAGAAAATCAATGAATTGGTGTGATTGCACATGGGTCTAAGCAGGGCAGGTTTTTGCCTATATTTTAAGTGTGATAACATTCAAGGCGAAACAATTTGGAAGGGACATTAAAAATTTAATAAAAGTTTTATAAAAAACGTTATTTCTTTGGCTCTAAACCATAAATAAAACATATGAATGCCTAGTTATATTCCCTTTATTTTTCATACATACTTTTGTATTTGATTCTAAAAAAAATCAAGCAAAATTTCAAATAAATCTTCCCTTATGTCAATAGATAATTAACAGAAATATTTCCTTCTAATGGATATGTAATACATGGATATATTGACTGGGGAAAGTTTTTCAATTTAGGTTGCTAATGTGAACCTCATTTATTGGTCAGTTCTTTCATCCAGTAGGAGGGAAAGGGATTGGGTAAAGGGGGTATATGGATGGTATCGTTATTTTAGCCAGCTAGGAATATCTCTTTATTAGTGTACATGAAAATCTGGTGCAACATCCAAGTAATAATAAATCCATTTTCCTCCTAACTAAATATATTTGTCTAAATTCTTAGAAATTTAGCTCAAGATCTCAAAGAATCCTTATATAAAAGTAACATGATCTGTGTCTGTCTGTACCAAAGGATCTCGCCCACTTCTTAACCGACTTAGGCTACTTTACAATGTAGCTTCTCATACAACTATTTTGGGGGATGGACCACTTACCTCCCATGCAAGAAAAATAGCCACAAAATATTATTTATTTATTTATCGCATTGTATTTAGAAAACTTTCTCCGGATAGTAAAGCGAAACTTGATAATTTAAATTCCAGTATTGCTAGGCCCGGGCTTACAAAACTGGTATTAATATTATAATTTTCATTTTATTATTCGTAGCAAATTGTCTATAATTAAACATGATTCATGATTTGCATGATTACGCAATTATCATCCTATATTTTAATTCCCATTTTTTATTAAAGAGAAAGAATTAATCTTTCTATGACTTCTCCCTGAATTAAACGCATCTAAAATTGCCTTAAAATATATTTGTAAATATGTTGAAGAAGTTTTTACTTGAAAACAAAACATTTGTCGTCTCGAAACTCGTTTCTAAATTTCTATCCCCTCAAAAGGACAGTACTGATTTAATTTTTCTCCTTTGTAAAATTAATAATATGTATCATTGTGTATATCTCATCTAAACGATTGTATTTAATATAAAATAAAATGTAATTTGAATAGTAAAGAAATTAATTTTAACTTAAATGTGTTTTTTAGTTCTGTCAGGACCCTTTATTGGGGGAGGGGGGGGGGGGCTAATTATCTCAGCCTCTGATAGCGCTAAATTGCCATAAATTTTTAGTTTTTGTGAAATAGTGAATTGCTGCCTGTATAGCATTTAAAGCATTTTCCTTCTTATGACCTTTTATTTAGTAACCCTTGTAAAAACAGTTAAACAAATAATTTATTAATATTGATATAGCAATGAAATCAAATTTAATTTTATTTCAAAATTGTGAGGAAAGAAAGTAAGAAAAAGGCCACTTTAAGAGATGTTACTCATGAAGTAGAATATAAAGACTAGAAAAATTATGAACAGAAAATCTTTTTACAATACATCAATCTAGCTTAATGTAATTATTGAGAAAAGAGTTGAAGTTTGGGAAAAGGCCACTATTAGAGATGTTACTCATAACGTAAACAAGGAGCTAAAGGGATAAGACAACGGCTGATAAATTTATGAACATCTCCAATAATGATACACAAAATTACCTCTTCTGTAGATTAAAATTAGTGGTTAAAACGATTAAACAAGCATCTGAATGAATCTACCAATCAAAATTCACAGAAGTCCTCAAAGTTGTTAAGCTAATGAATAAGAAAATGTTATTATAAAACTTTAGGGACCACTGTAATACGTATCCAGTTGTCCCCCTCCTCTCTGTAAAGTAGAATATAAATTTGAAACAGACAATCCTTTTGATGTAGCGCATAAATCAATTTTAATGTGATTGTACGGCAGTGTCAAAAGTTCATGAGCTCTCTAGACGAGCAGAGACATGCTTGTTTAGGGATGACAGGGATGGGACAATTGAAATAAACAGGGATCCTGTGATTTATGCGCTATTTTATTTTCAGATTTAAGACATGGGAAGGTTTCAGGCTATTATTCTTCCGCTGGATGCTACGGGCGCATCCGCTAGTTTAAATAAACTAGGAAGGGATAGATCATTTAAAGATTATCTATAATACAAAGTAGCTTGATGTCTGTCTGTCTGTCCGTCCCTTAAGATCTCAGTAACCACTAAACCGATCGGATTCTACTCTTCATGATATATACCTATTGGTTCTGTGGTAGTTTTAAGCTACTTTCTTGGGGGGTGTGACACCCCCAACCCCCCCAAAACAAAAAAAATCCCCCCCCCATTTTTTGTTTGTTTATGGAGTAGTTAGTTCACATCAAACTACGGGCAGCACCAGTAGTACTTAATTTTTTTAAACCTCTTGGGACAAAGCCCCTAGAGGCTAGGGACGAAGCCGCTAGTAAGTAAAAAAAGTATCAAGTTTCTGTCTGTATTTTTGACCATTAAGATGTCGTAACCTCCTGGACTGTTCGTTCCATAATTTTTAGGAAAGTTTTATAATGGTCCTGAGAAGGTTTTAGGCCCTTTTTGTTAGAAATAGGGGATACTCGAGAAAGTTACCCCTTTGAAGCAAATCATATTATAAGGACATTTTTCAAAAAGGCATTCTAAACAAACTATTTAACTTGTGATTAAAAAGATCATTTTATTTTCGATTGTTCTATCCTTATATCCCTGCGGGCTCTCTAAAACTTGTGCAATCAAAATGATTGATTTATACTTACAGGGAAAGGGATAAGAAAATACAAAGAAAAAAGATTATTTCGTTCAGGGATCTTAAGGGATAAGACATTAGACAATAATTTGATGTAACCTAAAGTTGATTAAAATAATTGTAGTTAAAATTTGTATACAAAAGATTTGCACCAACCCAATCAAGATTTAATTAAAGTATCCAAGGTTTTAGCTAAATAACTTTGAGTACCAATTTAATTTACAGTCCAATATCCCCTCCTCCCTAAATTAAATAATACAAGCTTTGCTTTGGATAGAAGAATTGTCTTTTCAAAATTAATTTTCTGATTGTAAGATGCATATGTATATGTGTGTATGTGTAACTATTTATGACGGACAGGTGGACGGACATACGTATATATACGTAACTATAGAGTTGCTGCGCTT
>LS057834.1:0-10561 GCA_900241095.1 Acartia tonsa
TGTATTTATTGTTTGTTGTATATAACTTTAGTAAACCTTAGACCCTGAATAAAGGAACAACTGAATAGACTCTGTTTATTATTTAGTGATTGCTAGAGAAGCGTAGCTTCTCTATAGTATAGGTGTCCACGTCTGTTCGCACTGCCGTAGTCATTTGAACTCTGGTGTCTGCCATTAAACCTAGGCGGATACCACAGCTTCACTGTAAACAAAACTGTTCACTGAGAGGTAATAATGAAGAATAAAGATAAATTTTTCAATAGAAAATTCATTATTTGATATTCTAGGTTCACGAAGAATCTTTGGTATGTGATTGTCCTCTTGGTTATCAAGGTAATCAATTATATTTTTTTGGCGTTATTGGTATTTTCAACAATTTTATGTTTCTTCTTTTAAAAATTAACACACTCTTTAAAACCATAAAAACGAGAGAACTCTTACTGAATTTTTAAAGGTTAGTTCATTAAGATGGGTGTTTAAACGATTTAACCACTGATTTTAATCTATAGAAGGGGTAATTTCGTGTGTCATCATTTGTGATGTGCATCAATTTATCGGCCATTGTCTTATCCCTTTAGATCCCTAAGAATAACTACAAAAAACTTAAACTTCTGGAGAAACAAATTTTTTTCAATAACAGCAAAAGTCTTTTGTTCTGACAAACTATACATATGTTAGTCAACATCAAAATTAAAAGTAATAATAATATATTTTAGGAAAAAATTGCGAAGAAGAGGAGGATATTACAGTACCTATGGTAAGCTTTTAAATAAATACAGTGATTGACAACTCTAGAAACAGTAAGCCAATTTCAACGTCTTAAATTATGAAGTCGAGATTCGAACCCATCACCTCCACGAAGACGAACTAATGCGCTACGTGTTAACCCACGGTCGCGGGCTATATAGTTATAATGGTTCATTTTCTATGAATTGGTAGGACAGAACTACCCAGTAATGTTATATATGTACACTTTCAACCAATAATATGGTTAGTTTGTTCCCACTATTGTTTATATAAACTTTTTCTTATTTCTCTTTAGTTTGGAGGCGATATGTACAACAGTTTCTTAGAATATAAGCTATCAGATCCAGAAATTGTAAGGTAACGATTATAGATCAGCGATTCTAATATTATTAATTTGAGTAAATAAAATCAAAGAATAAATATCTTTGAAATGCTTAAGATTCTTTAAAAGAATTTTATAATTGGGTTTTAAAATTTAAACTTTGATAACACTTATAAATTATGTAGTTGTACAACCTTACTTTACAATGTATCATACTGAGTAGACAGACACATTTCTTTTCGTCTGTCCACTTAGTTATAAAGATCTAACTAACTGATATAACACTACTTCTCAGGGAATTCACTATACGTCACGAGACGGACCAACTACGTTTTATACTGTACGCTCTTTAGTGAGGGCTATCTTTACAAATAAAACAGCAGTCTATCTCTATTAGCGGCCGAGAAAATTACAATTCCTCCATAGCGTTACGAATTGACGGATGTACAGAAAAATTAAATCGTTGAATGACTGCGCCAGTGCGCAACTAAAATCTGCATCGATCTGGAAAACAAAATGATTTTAGAAATTAAAATATCAAATTTTGGGATAAACAGTTGTATCAATTTTCAAAACAATTTATGAAACTTCATTTCATTTTAAACTCTTCAGAAATTTGCACTTTTAATAATAAATATATTTCAAAATAAATACAAACATGATCAAAATTAAATTTATTACTTATTTTGTTCCGCTCAAATCGTTAAGATGAAAAAAAATCATCTAAAGCTTGTTTGAATATTTTTAGGCGAAGCTTCTCTAAAAGTCTTTTTTGGTTAATTATTAGACCACTTAAAGCATACTTGCTCAATGCACAAGTTAACTAACATAATATAATTATTTCAGGTTAAACACAGAAATTGAGCTAGAGGTCAAAACTGAGCATCCGGACGCCATCTTGGTATGGTTTGGCACCAACCCAGCCAGTGATGATTACCTGGGTCTTGGACTAGATGATGGACTAGTCAAGGTAGTATTTGGTTTGGTGTGGCACTAACCCAGCTAGTCATGATTATCTGGGTCTTGATTTAGATGTTGTATTAGAATAGTTAGTATTTGGTTTGGTTTGGCACTAACCCAGCTAGTCATGATTATCTGGGTCTTGAAATAGATGTTGTGCTAGTCTAGTAAATATTTGGTTTGGTTTGGTACTAACCCAGATAGTGATGATTACTTGTGTCTTGGACTATTTAGATGATGGACTAGTCAAGGTAGTATTTGGTTTGGTTTGTCACTAACCCAGCTAGTCATGATTATCTGGGTCTTGATTTAGGTGTTGTATTAGAATAGTTGATATTTGGTTTGGTTTGGTAATAACCCAGCCAGTGATGATTACTTGTGTCTTGGACTATTTAGATGATGGGCTAGTCAAGGTAATGTTTGGTTTGGTACTTACCCAGCCAGTGATGATTACCTGGGTTTTGGACTAGATGATGGACTAGTCAAAGTGATATTTGATTTGGTTTGGCACTAACCTAGCCTTTGGTGATTTTCTGGTTTATTCTATTTAGCTTGTCATAAATATTGAGTTCTTAAACAAGATGACGGACAAATGTAGTAGATAGCAACAATCAAATGCTTTGTTGAAATCAAACTAACATAAAATATTGCAGGTTGTCTGGAATCTTGGTTGGTTCTCCCGTGATGAGCTGCAGGTTCCAGAAGTGAATATTGCTGATGGAAACTGGCACCATCTACATATCAAAAGGTAAGAATTGTAAATTTGCTGTTATTAGGAACATGACAGTTCTTAAGAAATGCATTTCAAGATTTTGGTCCTTACATGGAAAGATTTCATAGAAAATAGGATTTGTGTTTTGATCAGGGTAGCCAGTACAGAACATTTCACTTTTATTCAATGTTTATTAAAACCATTTCATCCCAGATAATTTATCAAAAATTCTAAATATATTTTTATACGTGTAATTTATTTATTTGTTTAGAGTAAATCAAATTCTGCAACTATCTATAGATGGACAAGAATTTACTTCTATAGTCAAAGGAACTTATTTTGAATTAAATACAGGTATGTTTTTGTTCTTTCTCGAATGGGAATGAATTTACATCATTCAGTGAAGGTTCAATTTCCAAATCTACATAAACAATCGTTTGTACCGTGAAAAGTTTACGTGAATTTAATGGGCCAAATCATATTTTCTAGGTGACCCTAGAGTTAGGATTTCTTTAGCCTTACATAAAGATAAAGAAATATACAAGACTTATGAGACCCTTACTTAAAGGTTTTCCAAAAAGATATCTATATAAGTTGGCCCAATTGTTTTAAATTGGTGCGTAAACCAATTTACCTCAATATTTGTAAACTTTATTAGATGCTGTTTGAAATGTTAAAATAAAGTATTTATGTGCACAAAATCCAAGTTTTTGAAAAGTATTTTTAATATCAAATATCTTACACCCACATCCAATCCTATTTGTATTAACATTAAGCATATCAAGGATAACAACACACAGAAGAAAAAAATACTGGATTTTAAAATCTAAACACTTGTTTTTTTCCTAGTTAATTATCTAATTTGGGTGGGATTTTCCATTGATTTCAAGTGATCATCTAGAGAACCGAAGGGTATCATACGCTTGTAGTTGGAGTCAATACTCTAACGTCCACTATAGGATATCAAGTTAAGTAACATCCAACAGACAAGCAATCCTTTAATAGCACGACCTTCGTCTGAAGTCCTGTACGTGGTATTGAGTTGCGCCTGTTTTCGGGCCAAGGAACTCCCCATAGCAACAACAGGCACCATTTTAACTTCTACAGTATGATGCAGTGTAGCCGAACCCAACACCTCACCGACAGCAAGCAGGCACTATTGTAAATGCCGCGGGTTATATTTTAACTATGTCCAAATTACTATAATACCATTCCAGAAAATCTTTTGTTTTAATAATTTAAATTATACTAGGTACAAATGTATTGTTTGGTGCATCGCGCAACTATCTTGGTGTTGAAGATCTGACGAGGGGACACTTTAGATCCAGTCTCAATGGTTGTATGAAAAATATTAAAATTCAGGTTTCTTTTTTGATTTTTTTTCTAGCTGAGTACGTACACTGTAAGGGTGAACCAAATCGGTTTAGCGGTTAGCGAGATACTTTCGTACACACACAAAGACAGACAGACAGACTTTAAAAAAAGAAATATAGTTTATAACTATTTACTAGTTCAGAAAAGTTAAGAATTAATTCACTATATTGTTTCAAGAACCAAAAAATAATTGGTTGATTATTGATATTTTTATTTATAAAAAACTAATCGTACTTCATGATTCATTTATAAAGGGCGGCCCTTGACAGGTTTATTAGAAACAAATAATATTAATAAAATATACCAAATTAATTTTTAAGAAACACGTCTAATCTAAAAATTGAGCCACTTAGTTAAGATATTTATAGATATATATTAATTCTTAATTAATATATTAGCACTCATAAGATAAAATAAATAAATTACTTTGCAGGGGGAAAAAGTGTCTTAAAAAATCAGCAATGTGACGTCATAGAAATGTGGGATTATCTATCTCTGTTTTAGGTTTTTTATTTCCCACTTCCCCTCTTATCTTCCTCATTTTTATGAAGTCACATAGCTGTTTTTTGAGACACTTTGTCCCTCTACATTGTTGACGCATTTATCCTAAAATATGGTGAAATAGCGTGGAATTTGGTGGTTATAGAGTATCTTTGCCATTTACAATTGTAAACCTTCGTCAAGGCCTATGGTTTCGTATGTCTAATTGGAACTCATCTCGTTATTTCCCTTAGAATTTAATAGGAAGAACGTCACTTTCTATTTTGGATGATGCACCAAAAATATGAATATAAATTTACAACAATTTTTACTAAATATGGACTTTTTTGTTGAGGTTAACTTTGGATAGGATAGGTTTCATAGCCCCACAGGGTGAACCCATTTGTAATGAAATAAAAATCCGCATTTGTTGACTCTTGCTTGCAAATTTTCCCTAGTTTTCGTGCACCTTGCATTCTTTGGAAATGCCAAACAGTTCCATGTTCCTAAACATAAATTTTTGGCACGCAAATGAGTTAAAATTTTAGGCTTATGATTGGCTAAGGTGCGGCTGCCGAGCCATGATTGAAAGTAAAGTGTTCTTATACTTAATTTTATTAGAATTTAAATATTTTTTTTCTAGGGTATGAAGCTGAATTTAATGGACGAGAGAAGTGTAAAGGGAAATAATATTGGACAGTGTAGTTAAACAAATTAACAAACCGTATTGATAGATAGCTACGCTCTTGTTGATATATTTGATCATGCTCAGTGACAATCATAAAGAATAGATTCGCTTCATAGAAATTTTAATAGATTCTTTTAATTGATTTTATAGAACACAATAAAGTCGCTTTTTTGTAGGAAATCATAGAATTACATTTTAGATGATATTGTACAATTCCTAGACCTAATTATTATATGTATAATACTTTAAATAAAATTCTGGATCATACGAAAAAACAAAGGAATGCCCTTTTTTGGTTAAAATATAAATCTGCCAACAGTTATAGCTTAAGATGTGTCAAGTTAGACTGTGTGACCAGCCATTTGTTTCGTAGCAGCCTTTGATGTTAGGGAAAAAATCCTTCTTTCGTTTTTTCGTATTGTGATCTGAAATTTTTTTATTCATTGTCATATATTTGCTAAAAAGTGAAAAGAAAAATATGACACCAATACTTGTATTAAAAAGTAATGAAACACTGATCTCATTCTTATAAAAATCAGGGATATAGAGATAGGTAACCAAGCTAACACTTTAAAACTTTATGATACTGCCCTTATTAGAATAGGGTTATAATGAAATAAATAAAAATTCTGTTAGTAGTGCTTGGACATATTAAGCATACTAATTATTATGCAAATAGGATCTTGAAACAAAATCTTTTATTAAGTGCAATTTTACCTTTTAAACTAAAAAAGTTAAAATGCAAGTTTAATGCCAGTTTATTCATCTCTATATCCCCTCAGCCATAACAATATTATATTAGATTCAAATTTTGCATTAATACTTTTGTGTTAACTTTAAATGAATGGTATAAAATATTCCTGCAACAAACCTGATCTTTTTTTACTAAAAGACTTTCATCAAACATTCACATAATTGTTACTTTCTTTCAGTAGGAAAATAGGGACTACAATCAGCTAAAAATATTTTCCAACAAAAGTAATGATGTAAAAATTGAAATAATTTGAATACATTAAAACCAAAGTACTATTCTGTAAACCAAATGAAATACCTCAGATCTCGCCATCCATCCATTCTCATAAGAATAAATTTTATCATCAAACTTAAAGTATAGACAAATTGAAACTTGAAGTGAAAGAAAATGTCTTTTTGTATTGTAATATTAAAGCTGAAATAATTGGTTTTATTTTAATATCAAACATAGAAAATGTAATAATAATTATTAATAAAGGTATTGCAACAAAAAAAAACTTATAATGAAACTTTTCTTTTTAAATTTAAGGACATTTTTAATGTTATGTGATAAATTGATATCAAACATTTATGGCGGCGATGCCTTTGCGAATTTTTAGTCTTGTTAGATGCTTTTAGAGATATAATTTTGCCAAAAAAACACAGTAATGGCAGTTTGCTAAACTATTTATAGTCTTAAAGAATTTAAAATATTGTTTCAAAAATTGTTGTTGAGTTTTAAATTGTTATTTGGAAAATCCAAGATTTTCCTTTTTTGTTATATTATATAATTTGTTCTTTTTTCTTTAAAATTTAAGATATTTAGAGATTGAATTGTAAATTACTCCCACTGCCAATGAAAATAAAATGATACTTTTTATGTAATTGCTATTATATAATAGAAAATTTGTTTTTAATAATCCAAATTGAAATTATTAAATTTAGAAATAATTGAACTATGTTTGAAAATAATTTTCAATTGCATATACGAAAGGATCGGCATACGGAAGCTTGCAGTCAAACGGCTGGCATATCAGTAGTCATTCGCATATCGTAAATGTCTAACAAGGCCTATTTATTAACTGATATATCTAAGACCAACAGGAAGCTCTCTACTAGAGAAAAGTCTACCTGTAAAAATTAGCACTGTGTACTTTAATCTTCTGGTCCATTGTGTAATCTAAAATCCAGGTCATTTGTAGGCCTTGTAATGTCTAATATAACGATGAAGAAAAGCATGCCGTTTGACCGCAAGTAGCTGGTAAAGATGTAAATAAAAACCTTGACTTGATTTGGAATAAGTCTCAAGTCTAAATTGTATATACAATAAAAATAAGTGAACTGAAAATAGTATTTTGCCATTTTTTTGTCAGCTAAACTGAATAAATTTTAAGAAATTATAGTTTTATTTCGTGAATATCTGTTAAGATTTTAAAGTTTTTTTCTGTCGTTGGTCATTATCTTCTTAAAGATCCCATAATTCAAAGTAGTAAAGTTTTTATTTAAACATATAAAGCAATTTTGTTGTGCTTTACAAGAAAACTTTATATATGTTAAATGGATTATTATTTTTTTTCTTTAACAAAACCCTGGAATTAAAAAATACATAGTTTCTAGGGGATGGTAGAGGGGGGAGGGGGGTCCACTAGTTTACATAAATATAAACGGTACGCCTCTCTGAGGCTTGTAATAGTTCATTAAGCTATATCCCTCAAAAGTAACCAACGGCTGCAGGTTTATTTAAATTTGCATTCGGCTGAGTGTAACTACAGTGGCAATGGCTGCGGCTGAATTCAATATATGTGGCTCTGGCTGACGGCGTCTGATCAGTAGGTGCGCTGGTTAATGTTCAGGCTGCCAAGCCCATAGCAAATAGGAAAATAACATATTATATGTAAAAGGTTCTTTACATATGGAATTATTCAATCTTGTTGTAAAATGTATCTTAGTTACTAAGCATTCCCAATTAAAAATTTGAACTAAGATTTTATCATTGTAAAGTTGTATTTCTTGACCATTTAAAGGATATTTTCTGAAATAAATGCTCCCAACTACACTTAAACAAGGAGGTAAAACAATTAAACGAACATTTGATTTCCTTGGAATCTTTCTTTCTAAAATCACGTAAAAAAAATTAAAAGGGCGTATGGAATTTTAGTAATGCTTTAAGAGTTAGTAAGCTCTCCAGGTAATATAGTGAGGTTTAGGTAAGCTAAGACGATTCTATCATGCTTAAATAAAAGCAAACCATTACGGATATATTTACGGACACACCATAATAAACATAGAATAGCTTTGCATGAAACAAAATTAAAATAGAATATTTCAAATTTAATATTTAATATTTCCTTTCCTGTTAAATTTTTACAATTTTGATTTTAAATTTTGACTGTTGCTGGCTGTTGGATGTTGGTTGTCTGCTTTTTGTTGGGTGTTTTCTTTGTGTTGGACAAATTGTGCTATTCTTTCTTCCTGGTTCGTACCCTTCAATATGGGGGCAGCCTACACAGGACAAGTGTTTAATGGTTATGCTTATTTTTAATTCCCCGATCGATGTTTTATATATCTTTGCCAGGTTATACCTACAATGAAATTAATTCGGAAAATAATCATGAAACCTCTTTCCAGCTGTTGTTGGGGGGCAACACATAGGAAAATTGACGACCTATTCATCTGCCCCCTGAATATTATTTTTAATTTTTTCGCTTATCTTATCTTATACCTGTATCTTGGCGCATATAAACACTTTACCAAAAAAAATTATCTTGCATTGCCCTATCCTTTAACTATATTTTGCCTAATACTTCAAGTTTCAATGATAGCATAAAACACTTTCCGTAAGGCCGCTGTCAAGGGCTTTCAGATGGTTGATCAGTCGGTCCAGCTCGTAGGTGATGGCATTCAAGTCCTGGGGGGTCATCAGCCTGTGGTCACCCATCTTTCTGTACACTACCTAAAATATAAAAAGTTTATTGCGAAGTTTTTATTTGTCTTTATTTCTTTAGGTCAGATTAGGATAGGTTATATTTGGTAATGGGTAGCACAACATGGTAGGCACCAAAGGTAAAGGACCCGCATGCAGGGATAGGGCATTGAAGTTAAAGTACCCGCAGGGTTAGGTCAAGGAAAGTAAAGGACCCGAAGATTTATAACCAGTACATATTTGTGACACTAGATGTAAATTGTTAAATTTTTGCAGTTTTTGAAGAAATGGGAGACACTGTGAAATGGAAAGAGGCACATTTGTAAAAGTGTGCGGTTCGTATACTTTACATATGTGGAAGTGAAAACGCACTGAGCTAGAAGCATTGTACTTAATTTATAAAAAATATTTGAAATTAAAACCAATATGTTTTTTGTAAGAAATTTGTAATTTGATTAAAAGTAAAAATTAATGAAATATTTTTTACCAAATAAAGTACAATTCCCCATAAAATTATTAATCTAACTTGTGTACATTATTAAGAATTTGGAATTAACCAAAAAAATTAGATCTCTATAAGAGATATCAAATGCAAAGTTGTTCATTTTTAAATTCAGGAAAATCTAAATTAATTTTAACGCCTTGGCACCGTTATTTACTATTGAAAATAGCGATAACAGTAGACAACCAGAATAAGTAAAATAGATGCATAATTTGAAGATGTTAGCATGACTTATCCCATACTGTCCAATTGAAATATCAAAAACTGCAGTTTCTTAATGCGAACGGCGGGAAATTGGCGGTCTAAAAAAGATTGATATTTGGACTCCTATGAATATAGCCTAACCCAATGTGCAATGGTATGGCCATTATAACGGTACATATGGCCAAACATACATTATTCTACTTTGTATAATAGATATCAGATTAACACACAAAAAAATATAGAGTATCTTTGCTATCTTTACTGGCGGCTTCGCCTCTAGCCTCTAGGGGCTTTTTAAAAAAAATTTTTAAAAACTATAAAAAATTTTAAAATTTAAAAAAAAATTCGGGTGCTCCGAACCATAGTTTCCCCCCAATTTTTTTTTTGAGGGGGGGGGGTAAATTTCATTTTGGGGGGGATTGGGGTGTCCCACCCCCAAGAAAATAGCTTAAAATCACCAAAGGACCGATAAGTATATACCCTGAAGAGTAGAATCCGATCGGTCCAGTGGTTACCGAGATTTTAAGGGACAGACGGACGGACGGACGGACAGACAGACATCGTTCTACTTTGTATTATAGACTACTAATGATAATAAACCTCAAAATCTTTGGTAACAAATTTTTCCATGGCCATTAGACACCACTCGTATGGAACATCTCTATCTCTAAATAAATAAATTATTGTAATAAAGTAACAGGATGTTTGTCTTGCTGTCTGTCTGTTTGTGCCGAAAGATCTCGCTAACCGCTGAACCGATATGGTTCTCCTTTATAGGGTAGCCTCTCTTGTCCTGGTAAGGTTTTTTGGGGGGGAAGTCACCACCACCCTTCCAAGAGAAAAAAATTGGCGGGGGGGGGGGGGGGGGGGGGGGGGGGGGGGGGGGGGGGGGGGGGGGGGGGGGGGGGGGGGGGGGG
>LS057835.1:0-10560 GCA_900241095.1 Acartia tonsa
CCCCCCCCCCCCGCGGGGCGGGGGGGGGGGCGGCGCATAAAGTTGACTCTTGAATATAAATTATTTTTTAAGAAAAAGAAAAAAATTGGGGTAAGAATTTCTCCCGGAAGTGATTTCTCCTGAAGGGTTGCAGTAATCTTCCCCCAAAAAAGTTATAAACCTCCCCTCGTCTTCACTGCAAAGCAGAACCATATTGATCCAGCGAGATTCTAAAGATAGATATCTGGCTATTTTTTCGTGGTCAATTATTAAATTTTGATTAACCAATAGCATATTAAACAAGCAGCATTATAGAGAGAAGTTGTAACACTATTTCTTTACAGGTGTCGCAGGGATTATATTAAACTCAGTAAAAATAGCCTAAAACCTAATAAAAGTATTTAAATATCACTTGAAAATTTCAAATTTTTCGTTCCAATGTTTTCAAAGAAATTGATGGACACGATTTTTTAGCTTTAGTATAGAATATTTTCTTTTTAAAAAAAGTTTATGGTCCACTATCCGTTGAAGGTAAATGGCCCACAATTCTCAAAGCCTCAAGCATTGTGAAAAAAAGAAAGGAAGAAAAAAATGAAATAATCTCTTTTTGAATCCAAAATTGTAAGTTTAGAACCAGGGATAAAGTAAAAGTCAAATCTTAAAAGGAAAAGGAAGAACGAAAAGTTTTCGTTATAGCAGGCCGATAAATTGATAAGCATTTACAATGATGTGAAACAAAATTATCCCTTCTGTAGATTATTTTTGGTGCAAAAGTATAGGAATGTGATAATGTGGATACAAAACTTTGGGTACCAGTATAATTTACAGTCTGATGTCTCCTCCCTCCCTGTAGCACAAATGCAGAGTTTGATTGAAATTCAGTACATTGATAACATCCAGCTACATGAATTTAGATTTGGAAATTAAATTAATTCATGTTGAAACTTTAGAATAGTTATTTATCGCATCGTATCATAAACAGCTTTTCGCGGAAATAAAAGGTAGCAGTTTTGTTAGACCCGATATGCCTAAGGCACGGGCTAACAAAAATGGTTTTAATATTATGATTGTACATTTTTGTATTTGGAGAAAACTGGAAATGATACGAGACAAAACATAATTTTTCAGTTCGGCTTAGAACCGGTTCTAATCCAGTGGATATTAATCGGTTTCGAAACCATACTGGAAAAAAAACATGATATTCTGCTTGCCTTTAATTTCCAGAGAAGAAGGGGACATTATACTGTAAATTACAAAGATTTATAAAACTTTGGGTACTTTTATTAAGACTTGATTGGTTAGTCTAAACTTACATTGTCCTACGTATTACGCTCAAGTCGCGACTACACTAGTTATAGAGTAGTTGCGCTAGAAAAAAAAAATAACTCGTGTCCAAGGATTGGCCTTTAGCGCACTAGTGAATAGATCTATCTTAGATAACCATAACATTTAAAGTCAAAATAAATTTATATTTTTGGAACTTTATGAACTTTGGATTTTAAAATTTAAAAGAATGTTAACTTTTATATATAGATTCCTCTACGGGCATTTAAAAGATTAAGGGGGGGGGGAGGCTGCACTGTATATTATAGTTTTTTTTTGTTATTTTTCAGGGTCTTCTTGGTAGGGTAGAGGTACCCTTCCTCCAAATAGTAAGAATTTTTAAAGGAGAACCATATCAGATCAGTACAAGGGTAGCAATAAACTTCGGTACAAACACAAGACAGACAGGAAGTTAGACATCATATTACTCTTATTGAAGGATAAATGGGAAAATTAAAATTGATTTTAACACATTGAGATTATGACTAAAACGAATCTAAGAAAAATGTTTAATCATGAAAAAAAAGCTTTGATTATAATTCTTGATAATATTTTAACAAGAACGAATGCATTATACGGGTAACCATTGAGAGAGCAGAAAGAAAAAAATGCAAAAAATAAGATAAAAAAGATTAATAGAATGGTTATTTTCTGGGCTAAACTATAGAATACAATTACAAAAATGTATTGTATAACTATTCTTTACATAAAAGAAACAGAGTGAGTGTCTGTGTGAACTGCTTTACTGGTTTTCCATTACAGTAAAGATTTGTATAGGTAAAAAAAATGTCCAGTTGGTTATGCTAATACCAATCACATGTTGTTTGATTGAAATAATTTTACACTTAAGCGCCGGCAAATGAGAAGCCAATTAATGATTAAATCTAGTTATTGCTGCGCAACTTATGGACATGCTGATCTTTGTTTATACCTTTATAACTTGCATTACATTCATATTAAGTTGTTCGTCCACTTCCGCTTAAGTTTTCTCATCCACAAAGTGTTTCATATTGCAAAAATTTACTATAGCAAAAAAAACAAGATAATGATTTTTGGGCACCATTCCAGTTGAGGAGTGAGAATTAACCCCTGTTAACAAAATAAACATCCCCCCCCCCTCTCCCTGCAGAAATTAATTTTATGGAAAGTACAATTGTTTCATCTGTAATAATATGTGTTTCTGATAACTTTATGATGTGTAACACATGCGGTAGTGAATTCACACCTCATTGTGATAAAGCAAAACTAGCTTATCCTGGCAAGTAAAATGATGGATAAGAGAAAAGTTAAAAAGGCTTAAAAAGATGTTTGTCCTCGGGGAGGAAAGGATAATTCGACTGTAAAATTACACAGGTACCCTACGTTTTATAACCATTTATTACAGTCTCATACTTAAACTGAAGACTTTGGGTACTTTTATTGAATTTTGTATCCTTTGTTCCAATTTAGCAGTGTCGAAACTTGTCAACCAATAATTTCCTCTTTTATAACCCTTTACCCATGGGTTGTAAATGAGATAAAATCTAGCCCTTGCAAAAAGCAAATTGTTTTGCAACATTACTCAGCTTAAATGGGGCTGTGAAATATTTTGATAAACTCAAAATTTGCTATGAAATAAAATGGCGCATCTTTTACACATTCGCTCGAATTTCAATTTGTGGTTTATGTCGACTATATGTAGTAATTATTAAAGATAAGACAATGGGGATAAAATTAAGGGTCAAGTTATTTGGTACTGGGTATCCACACAGGGATAGGGCAGCGCATGTACTGGCCCTTCAGTGTTAGGACTCCCGCAGTGGATAACCATGAAAAAAAACTATCCTCTCTCCTACTGTTTCCAATTTATTTTAAGGAATCGGGGTTGGGGGGGGGGTGGGAGGAGGGCGGACTTACATTGCTCGGCATGACAGTCGCTTTAGGGGAAAGCACCGTCCCTTATTATTTGTACTTATTCTAAGATGCTCTTGATACTTTTTAGAATAGGTTTGAGCCATTGTATTTGGGTGATTTGACTTTTTCTTCATACAAAATAAATAGCTTTAGATATTTTTTACAGCTAAGATTTTTTTTCCTTATGGCCAGTCTGTCCGTTATTACATAATGGATAGCTTTTATCGTAATTTTAGGCATATTTGATACTGATTGAAAACTTGGCAGGGTAATTCCTGTAACGGCGAGGTACAATTTTAAAACCATTAATGGCTATTGTTAGCCGTCTGAATCAAAATATGTCTCAGGCTAAGGGCGGCTGATTCATCTTCAAAGCTGTCCAGCATACCCAAATTCATTTGCTACCACTACGTTGGTTTTGTCTAAGCTGTTTGATTGATTATTTCAAAGATATCTTAATTCGCAGTTTTTTGACTGAATTTGAAATTTAGTGGCTGAGGCTTTTTAATGCTTATTTTTTTTTACAGCCTGTAACTGAGGCTCAGTAAGTGGATGATAATGGCTGAGGCTGCGGACTGAATTATACTATTAAACTATTCTTTTAAAGAATGAAATTTAGGCTGATTAGGCAAAACATCTTTAAAATTAAGTCTTAAAATGTCAGTATGTCCATTTTTGTCATATTGTACATATGATATATTGTTAAACCCGCGACCGTGGCTCAACACGTAGCGCATCCGCTCGTCGTCAGAAAGGTGATAGGTTCGAATCTCGGTCCGACACCGCGTCATGACTAAAGACGTGAAAAAAGGTTCCCACTGTTACTATGTCAGATGCACGACGTAAATAGTTAGAGTGGGGGGAATGCCTTTGTCCAAAACAGGCGCAACTCGCTACCATGCACAGTTGGGACTTCTCAGACAAAGGTCGTGCATCTCAGAGAGTTGGTTGTCTGATGGGTGAATGGAGGCTTTACAACGCAATCATAAGTATTGTATGTATATTTCAAGGTGCGTGGAGTAAGGTCTAGTACCTGAAGCGACACCTAGCCCCCTAGAGTCTTAACTCTTATAATATATTGTTAAATGTCTAAATAAAATTAAATTGATTTTTTCGTGAATTATATATTTACAATCAAATTGTACAAAACCCAACATATAATGATCATTGCAAAAGTAAATATAATTTAATTCAATATAAATCACAATTTTCAGCATAAATTTATTTATATATCACAATATTTAAATGCGAAGCATCTATTTAAAAACCTGTGTCTCATTCCAATTTTATTGATACGAGCATTATCATAAAAAAAATCAATTGTAATCATTTTTTGTAGCTTCTGGTTTTAAATTCGAATCCTAGATAATATTTTTAACATAATTTTTTAGGATTCTTTTCTATGGATTCTTTAAGGCCTTGTTTATAAGGAAAAAAACAATATGACACTAATTAACAGTTGATAAACAGAAAAGAGTATGGTATGTTAAAAAACTTCTGTCCGACATAAAAGTTACAAATAAAAATGTCTTGGTGTATTATTTCAAATTCAATAATTTTGAATTAAACAAAAGCATGTAAAACCATATGATACTTTAGCATATGTTCATCTTTAAAGGTATTGCTACAAACTCTGCAGGTCAAATTCTTCTGCCCACAAATCTTTATGTGATTACTCAGGCGCTTGTCAAATACAAATCTCTTACTGCAACAGTCACCTGTAATTAGATTTTATGAATAAAAAATCACGAAACCTCGGAATGCAACCTTTTATAAAGCAGGGATAGAGGGGTCATTGGACTGTTATTCACACCGTAGCCCAAAGTTTTATAATCTTTTAATCTTGATAATTCCCTCAAAAACTTTATCGTCTATTGTCTTATTCTATAAGATCCCCCAAATTAAAATAATACTTACATTTATGGGGTCTAACCATGGAGCAATTTTGTTCATGTTTCTCTCTTAAATCGGCTATGACTGTGCTGCTGTTTGTTAATTCACTTTGTCCAACAAATTCTCCACACCCTCGACATGCGGACGTATCTATGCATCCCTGAAAAGTACAGAATTATCAGAACCCTTAAATTGGCATTATACTTTGGACAGACTGTTAATAAAGTGGTCATAGCTGTTATATAACAAGGCGTTATTTTTGAAGCGAATTTACTTTTCAATTTTCTTTATCTGTCGTCGTCCGTTTGTTAGTCTGTACTGCCATGAGTGATAATGAAAATTTTCACGGCTGCTATTTTAGATAAATTACAGCTTTTTTTGGTGAAGAATTCACTTTCCAAAGGGAATTCATAATACAAATTACTTAGTTTGTTAGTCAGACAACAAAAAACATGTATTTATTTTTATGGAAGTTAAGAGATTTTCTTTTATTTTTATATAATTTTTTAGAGAGAGTTGATAATTTTCTTAGAAATTTTATGTTATTTTTAATGAACATATTCTGCAAAGTTTTTTTTTTAAATGTAAGGTTTCGTGATTTTTTACGTAAACTTGGTATAAAGCATGGTTCAAAATCAGAGTTTAAATCAAATAGAGCAAGTAAATCAAAGTTTTAATTACCTTATTGTTAATATGCATGTAGTCAATATGATCCTTTAATCTGTCAGTATTTTCAAATGGCAGCTGACAGGCGGAACAATAATATACCTAAATATGATAAAATCTTAGTTTATATAGGTTAAAATTTTGGGTTTAAAATATGAAATTTAATTAGTTGTAACAAAGCTACTTTATAATTCACTTTGTCTGTCCGTCCGTCTAAACCACAGTGTATCTATAAGTATTATAGATCATTTTCCACGAAAAAATAAATGAAGTCCTATTTTTTTGGCCCGGATTTATGGCTCCTCAAGCAAAAAATGGAATTGGTCCTGTTATTTTTTTATTTTAATATTCGCAGAAAAGTGTGTATAATATGAAAAATATTTAACATACCTCCATATAAAAACCACCTTCTTTCCATCGCCTCACTAAATCCAAGCTTTTCTCATAAATATTCTAAAAAAATTAATAATACTATTTTTGGAGGCAATTGCTTAAAATATATAGTTTTATAACCATGTTTTCCAATTCGTTGGCTCAAAAACGTTGGGTACTTAACTTTGATTAACTGGTTACAGATTTTTCAACCAATAATTTTAGCCTACAAAAGAGGTGGTTTTGTTTATCATCATTATGGATGTATATTGTATAATGTATATAATTTAACGTTCATTGTCTTTTCCCTTAAGATCCCTGGGTATTTATCCTATTTATGGTGATTCCTGGTATTATTATATACAATGGTATAGGCGAAGCATCTTTATTTTCAATTCCTTAATATTCAATGACTATTAATTCCTAAAATACAATGCATATTAACGCTAACCTGATAATTATTCTCTGGGACTGGAGTCTCGTTTTGCCAGGTATATTGTCTTATCTGAGCCCCACTGTGATGGAAGTAGCCTGTTCTTTCCTCTATTACATGTGTCTAAAATATTTCAGGTTAACTCACAAACAAATATAAATTTTACATCTAAAAGTAGGATTAAAACAATAGTTGCTAAATAAATGTTAAAGGAAACAAAAAAAAAATATTTGTCTGCTAAGTATTTAAGCTAACCACTAAACCAATTGAGTTTCTCAATTTAGGAAAGCTTTAAATTTCTTATGAAATAGTAAAAGTCTATTTTACTTTTAATTTTTAGCCTTTCAAATTTTCAATAGTTTTAAGGTATTTCATGTCACCTCACATCCACTTTGAGTAGCGAGTTGGCTAACTACACAACGATTAAGTTCTTTGTTTTAGAGAAGCTTCACATATTTATTGTTAAGTTTTGGGTGGTTTTAAGCTATTTAAATTCCCCCTCCCTCCACCTTGAATTATTAAAAATTTGTAACCTGTGAATATTGTTTATATTGCAGTGGATTGCTGATAATCAAATTTGGCTGCTGGTGCTGAACAATTCTCCTCTGCTGTTGATAGCCGCCGTTACCGCCGCGATACCGAGACGAAACCGGCGTCTGATCATGGCACACAACCGCAGTCGCCGTTTGCTGATAGTCATCATTTATCTGAGGAGCCATACAGCGAGATCTTTTGATCACATACACATTTTCCTCCTCATAAATTTCTTCATATTTTCGTTTTGTATTAGAAACATATGGATAAAACTGTTCTTGATGGTAATTCGATATTAAATTTGCCATTTTAAGATCGCTTATTATAGATGCTACTTGTTTTACAGAATTTGATAAACTGATTAACCAATGCTAATACGCATGAAATTTATTGTATTAAAATTGGGTAATAAATACCCATAATATGGCGAATTAAAAGAAAAAATCTCCTCCCATTTTAACTTAGCTACGTAACAAGGACTATTATATCCATAATATGGATATAGGGGTGTTATTGATTATAAATTATGCTGGTTCCAAAAGTTTTATGATTAAGTTCTCTCCGGCTCTGGCTAAAACTTTGGGTACTTTTCTTAAAGATGATTTATTTGTTCAAACAAGCATTATCTAAACTTTTCAACCAATAATTTCAATTAATTGTTCAATGTCTTATCCCTCAAATCCATGATAAGTAAAGAAAATTAAAATACAAAAAAAAACAATTGCCTATTATACATTATCGAAAAGAGATTTTTAATTATAAACTTTTTGGGAGTTAATATATTTAAACCCTAAATGCGTTTTTTTTAAAGATTCTAAATGTTGGAACGACGTAAGTCTAGTATTCGTAGCTGCGCTACTTATAATATTTAGATAATAAATACTTAAACCCCTATTTATTTTAACTCTTCCCACCACCCTTAGGCCACGCCTCTTTTAAGTGGTTATATGAGCGAGCGAGCACGCCGCTTATTATTATAAGTAGCGCAGCTATGCTATGATTAGGGCTTGTACGTCCGCCTGTCTCTTAAAGGAAACGATCGGACACTCAATACTTAACATATTATAAAACATAAAAAAAACTGCATAAATAAAATGAAATTGTTATTCATTGAGCCGTTTATAAGATCTTAGATAACAAAAATACATAATAGTAAAAGTAGGGAGAATATTTTTGTGTTCTATTCCAATCCAATTGTATGCTACCAAAGGGTATAAATATTATTAGCTAAATTATTATACCACTTTTGTAGATTATAATCATTGTTTAAATAGTTTGAACACTGCTAGTTTGAACCAACCAATCAACATTTAACAAAAAGTATCAAAAGTTTTAATGTCAACAAATAAGAAAACGCGCGTTTAAAGCTTTTGTCCCCTTTTCCTTTATTTTAAACCGATGATTCCCAAGGAAGAAGGGGAGATTGTGCAGTAAATTATAAAGGTACCCAAAGTTTTATAACCACTTGTTTTTAAAATCAATAGTTTAACCTGCAGGAGGAGTTTTTAACATCTTGCGCATATAATTTATGTCTTATCCATTTAATTCCTGGTGCTACCTAAAAACTAAACATCAAACTGACCGCCCCTGCGGATTACAACCTTTTAAAAGAGATGCTCATATGTGTTACTCATAGTTCAGAAGTAGCGTTCAAAAGTATTTCTACAATTAGGCTAAATTATAATGCACAACATTTCTGAATGTGGTAATTTAAAGAAATATTTTTTTTGAAATCGAAAGAAATAAATACATTTTATGCAATTAAAGCGAAGATTTTTTATATATGGTCGGTCCATCCCCTTATGTCCGTAACTGATATCCTTTATCTTTAAGTTAAATTCGTCTTGTAGATTTCAAACTTTAAATGTTCATTTCGACAAAACCTAAATTGTGTCAAATATAATCCATGTGACGTCATTAAATGAGGGAGATGAGAGGAGAAGTAGGAAAGAAAACCCGCACAAAGAGATGGATAATCCCTCACTTTTAGAACGTCACATGGATGATTTTTTACACAATTTGGGCTTTGTCCTCATTTCAGACAAAGCTGGGTATGAAAGCATAGCAACTCCATAATCATTATCAACAAGTGAATGCTGCTGTTATGTTTGAACACCAAAAGGGGTGGAGGTGTTTTCAAAGGAATGGTGGGTATGCCATTTATTTAAACAAGGATAGCAACTTCCATAAAAGCTAAGCTTATTGTATAAGCTATTCGGGCTGTTTATATTGACAGGGAGAAAATGGTCAGATAGAGAGGGGACAATGGGCAGTTTATTACACTAGTCCTCAAAGTTTTACCATAACGTTTTCTTATTCGTTGGCTTAACAACTTTAGGGACCTCTACTAACTTTTTAATTAAGTTGAGTGTAAACGTTCCAATCCCTAATTTTAATGTATAGAAGGGTTAATTTTGTTTGTCATCATTGGGGATGCACATCAATTTATCGGACATTGTCTTATCCCTGTAAATCCCTGGTAAGTTTATCATAAAATGATAAAAAACTATGCTTTAATTATTTTATTTATGATATTGTGTTGTATAGTTCAAGGAATTACAGTGTGAGGAAACATCCTTCCCATAAACACAGGACTAACTCATTAAAACGCACAGTTAGATAGAAATTCCAATAAATGGATGTGCAATCAAAGTGTTGGTTTTCTCTTAGGTTAGAAAAACCAGTTCGCTTCGCATAAACTTATCTAACTAATGAATTTTTATTATAAAAATTTATTTACATTTATTTGATTATAAATAAGCAGTTTTAATAATTACATTTAAGCTCATATAGTTGAAATATGCATTCACTTCTGTACATGTAACAAGTTACAAAATTTCAATTGCTTTTTGCTATATTCTCGTATTTAAATACTTCCTTTTATTTATTTGCTACTAGCAGCTTGCCCCTAGAGGTCTCTCGGTAATATTGATTTCTTTACTTTCCATTTTAGTTAAAAAAAAAGGTTCGGCGGATAACGAGATCTTAAGAAACAGACACACCTGCGGACAGGATTGTGTCTTCATGAATTATGCGAATAAAATAAAATGCGCGGAAGTGAATGCACATCACTTAGTTGCAGTTTTACAGATATTACATCACATAATTACTTTATTTGGATCATGTCGACGAAGCTAACACCTCCAGAGATCTTAAGGGATAAGACAATGGAAGATACATTGATGTACATTCATTCACAAAATGATAAACAAAATTACCCTGTTTTTAGGCCAACTAATGACTTACAATTATTGTAATTTATATCGAATCTTATTTGGTTCGTTAAATCTTAATCTATAGAAGGTGTAATTTGTGTAATTGGGGGGGGCACATCATTTATCAATTAATCCATTGTCTTATCCCGTAAGATTTCTGTTAATAAGCCTTCAAAATTTAATAGTTATTTCTCGCATCGTATTATAAACGGCTTTCCGCGGATATAAAATGTACAATTATAAGATTAAAAC
>LS057836.1:0-10560 GCA_900241095.1 Acartia tonsa
TTTCAGGAAGGAGATTATATCAACGTATTTGAAGAATGGATGCCTGGTGGTAGCATAGCTGGACTACTTGATAAGCATGGTCCATTTACACATCAGGTAAACTTTATGATATTTAGATCAGCCATAGCTTCAAGAAAACTACAAATGTTTAAAAGATAGGATAAGTGTCAAAATTTTTCAACCATATTTTATTTTACAGTAGGAATAATTTTGATAATTACCACTGGAGATTTATGTACATCAATTTATTATCCATAGTCTTACCCTTTAGATACCTGCTTGTCCTCAACAAATTTTTATAACTTCGTTATTTTATTGGCGTAAAAAATTTTCGTTTTTTTAATGTGCTTTGCAAACTAACACTGTCCCAACTCCCAACATAATATATAATATTTATATTAAAATAATATAGGTATGTTTTCATAGGTCATCATAAGCTACACTCGACAAATCCTGCACGGAATCCATTATCTTCATTCTAATGGTATTCTTCATAGAGATATCAAAGGTAATTTATATTCATAATCATTAACGGACAGACTGACGTTATAGAGAAGCTTTGTTAATAGAAATAATACATGATGCCTAAACGTTTGAAACATACATAAAAGTATTTGAATATTTACACTATAACCTATGTAATATCTACATATAGCTTTAGTTACATTCGGATTGGAATATTTTTTTTGAAAAATAGTTTACGTTGATATATGTTTTTCTATTAAATACTTAAAAATTTTCAAAGATGAATCGATAAGAAGAGATACACCCATCCCTCCTGTTTCATTCATTTTTTTACCTAAAAATTGATTTTAAGTCATGCATGTATCTCTAACCCCTAAGGGCCTTATTTATGCGGTGCCTACCAAGACTAACCTTCAAAATTTTTATTTTCTACAAAGTTTGTTTGTGAATTTTAGTTAAAGGAAAGTTTTATTTTCAGTAAGAGATTATCTTAGAAATGAATATTCAAATATGGAAGAAAATAAAAGTTTACTAATTTTATTAATCTTAAATATTTTTTGTATAATATTTGTTCCTTGCGTTGTATTTAGAGACAAATTTGCATGGAAAGGATATTTATTTTAACAAGGCCCTAAAATCTCGGTTCTTTTAAATGGGTCGCAACTACACCTTTCTCTCCCCCCCCCCCACAAAAAATAAATTCTTGATCATTAAAACCTTACTTTAATTTGTGAGCCCTTCAATGTTATTCCCCTAGACCCCAAAGAGGATAGAAATATGAGTTACTCAAAATAACAAAAAAGTCGTGATATATCGAAATGTTGTTATAAAATCTACATTTCCTGATGTTTACGTCGAAATAATATGATAAAATTAAGCTTTTCATTTCGTTTAAAACATTTCATGCCTTTATTGATCAATTCTTTTTTTGAAGAAAATTAGTGTACTAATGCATCGATGGAGGATTTAATTCAACCTCTTAACACAAAAAAAGGATTGCATATAAAGTTTGTATCACAGGGGAAAGGCCCAGAATTTATAATCATTTCTTTTATTTATACATTCCAATACAGATACACATATTTATCCACTATTTAGGCATAACTATTTATTAATTACATATTAAGCTACAATTATCTTATTTAACTAATTTTACTGAAATGGTAACCATGGGAGGATGAAAGGATTTTTAAATGTTTAAGGGGGGTAATATGCTTTTTTTCCCAAAACTCCAAGATAAATATCTACTTAATAATCTTATACTATAACCAGAAGTCTGATTCATATAATGGTAATGTTTACCTATCAAATATACAATCCTTTTCAATACCTGAATAGAATTTTAATTAACAATCTCTATATCTTGAAATAAAAAGAACTCTTATGCATATTTCTAAGAAATCGACATCTGTTAAGCCAAACTTAAGATGAAGACATCCATAGAGCGAAGCTTAAATAACCAGAAATGTTGACAAAAAAGTTTTTAATTGAACATACACACTGAATATTCTATGTTAAAATTAGTCTAAAGTTATCTATGACTTGTTCACGTCCTACTCTCATGTCCTAATTGTAGAAAGCTTCGCTTCAAATATAGTTTGTATTATTGAATGAATGAGAACCTATACATATATATTTGTATGTATGTTTAATATGTCTATACACTGTAAAAATGCATACTCAAATATTAAGTTTCTCATACACTTTTAAATATGAACTTTAGATCCAATAAGAAAGTCTAGACATTTTATATTTTATACTTTAAGAAAATCATAAAAATTTTCAGTATGGTGAAGGTTTCCTTTAATTGTTTAATGAAATTTTTATAGTTGAAATATCTTTTTTACAGTGCTTGTATATTGAGTGTTTTAAGTGTGTAGAGTCAAATATTTGTTTATTCAAGACACAAGGCATTAAATAGCTTTTTTCCCACTCTCAATTTCTCCTTTTAATTTCCCCATATTTTACAATCAGGGCTTTTAAAAAATAAGTATAACTTCAAAGCCAGTAGACACTTACTTACATAATTTATTTCTTGATATACAAAAGCATAAATTCCATTGGTATTAGAAAAATCAACTTTGAACAACTTTGATAGGACAATAAAAAAATAATCCTATATTATAAAGTGTTACGGTTTGTTTATCTGAAGCTAAAAATCTCGGAAAATATTTATCAGAATTGTCTGTTCTTTTCAAGGAAGGTATATAAATGTCTTGGATGGTTTTAGGCTATTACACTGACCAAGACCTTCCTAGAGACTATTGGAGAAGCAACTGGTTATATCAAATAGTGTTATATTTTGAAAAAAAAAGATTAATTTCTGACTTAAATTAAAGATTTTTTTTTCATTTGAGGGTATGACAAAAAGACATTCATAAAGATGATTTTAATTGTACAGTTGAGTTGTAGCTCACATCAAAACCAAAAATTCCACAAAAACTTTATACTTATTAACACAAAATTATAACAGGACCTTGAAAAGCAGTGTTGCGGAGTCAGAGCCGGGAGCCGTGGAGCCGCCATATTTTGCTGGACCCGGAGCCGTAATTTTCGTAAAAAACGGCTACGGGTCCGGACTAGATAAATAAAGAGATTTATTATGAATTATAATTTGGTAACTCTGTTTTGTCATGTGCAAATGCCCTTTTTAAGTTTTTCAAGTCCATTATTATCAAAAATTTAACTTTTAAAACCTTCAAAAGTCAAAAATAGACGTAGGGAAAAAATATGTCGAGTTTTTCTTGATTTTAGGTCAGAGCCGGAGCCGCCATCATCACAGACGGCTTCGCGGAGCCGGAGCCGCACCAAAATCAAACGGCTCCGCAACGCTGTTGAAAAGGAAATAAGTTTTCTTATAGTAGCGTAATTACCAACTTAACTTAGTTGTATGTATAGACCATCGCTCTTACTAAGTACATGTCTACTTTATTACAGGAGCCAATTTGCTGGTAGATACATCTGGCCACCATCTCAGAATTGCGGATTTCGGAGCTGCCGCCAGAATGATTGCCAATAATACTATTCAAGGTAGGATTTATAAATGGATATAGAATACGTGGATATATTGATAGGGGAAAATTTGTCGTTAATTTAGGTTACAAATATGGACCGCATTTGTTGGTCAGTTAGTTCATCCAGTACTAGGGGAGGGGATGGGGTAAAGGGGTATCGTCATTTTAGCCAGCTCAGAGTATCACTTTATTAGAGCACAAGTAATTATATATCGATTGTTTTTATATTATTTGCTTAACCCTATGCCAGAAATGATAAGACAGGGGATTGGGAATCTGACGCTGGTATGAATGCTAATAGCAATATTCAAGGTTTAAGATAAGTTAAGCGACTGATGGTGCTCATATTCATGGAAAGCAACCCTTTGTATCCGAAGAAAACCTAACCTTACAGGGACCCTACAAATATGTATTTTTTTTTAATTAAAAAGGGGGGAGGGAGGCCTTATTAATGCTCTTGTCAAATTTGATTAAATACTTCCAAGGCACCAAAAGTCCTTATAGTACAGGCTTTTGGTAGAGCTTGCGTTTTTTATATCCTGGTGTCATCGGGTATATTCCCTTTCGTAACATCGCACCTTATGGGGCGATTTTGTATTTTTCACAGTAGCTTTTCTCCTATTTCTAGCCCCTTCGGGGGGCTCTAACCCTACGGGGCAAATTAACTAACCCAATATAACCTAACCTAACCTATAAAAAGCCATTTTTAAAATACGACGAATCGCGCCTTATGGGGCGATGTTACGAAAGGAACTATTCCCTTTTTTTCCATAAGGATAAAAAAGACAAATAATTATTTTCAGGCCAGTTTAAAGGAGATCTCCAAGGGACCATTGCCTTCATGGCACCAGAAGTGCTGAGAGGAGACTCGTATGGAAGAGCTTGTGATATCTGGTCCTTGGGTTGTACAATTATAGAGATGGCGACAGGGAAGCCTCCCTGGGGTGCGGCGGATATTTCTAATCATCTCACGCTTATATTTATGGTAAGCTTTGTTATTATATTCAAAACTTGTTGTTATTTTCTTTGTAATATGACAGTCAACATGGCGCCAATATTCCCCCTTAAATTTGAAATTGGAAAGGCCTGTCTTATTCTTTTTTAACTTCTTAATGTTTCACACACGCGGGGGGCCGGCGCGCGCGCGCGGCCGGGGGGGGGGGCCCGCCCCCCCCCCCCCTGGTGAATTGCTGTGCACGCTACTAATTTTGACTATGCATGACAAATAGCCTTACTTTAATTGTGTTAAAAATTTTTGGTAAATGCTTGATTTAGTAATTTGATCATGAGAAAAAAAATGAAGGAAAAAAATACTACCTATTGATTATATATATTTTAGATTGCGTGCTCCAAAGAGCCGCCCAGTATCCCAGAAAACTTATCAGCTGACCTCAAACAAATAACCTTGAGATGTTTGGAGATAGATGGAGCTAACAGACCAACCTCTATAGATTTACTTTTACATCCATTGCTTAACCAGTCGATGGATTAAAGTTCAGTGCCTTAAAAATTGTTTCCCTTTTTTAAAAAAATCCCCGATAAATTAATTATTAAATAAATCCTTATGCAAAAACTATTTTTTGATTACAGGCGGAATTTTAAAAAAAACAATAGAAGGAAAATATTAGTTGTGCTCTTTTTTTTGCATCCCTGTATCTAAAATTTTTTCTTGTCCGTTAAAAAAAGCTGTACAGTAATGTAAGGATAGTTTTAATAAGTGGACATCTAGGGCTTTCAAACTTTAACTGGCTAACAATTTAATATTTTTGATATTAATTCAGAAGTTTTAAATTGTCATGTTTTTTTTTGAAAGTCTTAATGTTAGATGTTGTGCACTGTACATATTTAGCTGTACAATATACAACTCTGTAAATAATTATAAACTATAAGCAATATTCAAATCAAATTATTGAGACGAGCTGCAGTCTCATAATAGCAACTTTTGTAATGTTTGAATTATCAAATTTTCTCTAATTTTACATTCTTGGATTAAAATGATTATAATTCTACTCTGTTGCTATAGTTTAAATGATTTGATTATAAGATATAGTTTTTACTTATCTCTCTATCTCATTTTGTGAGGTTTTTTGTTTGAGAGATTTTTTACATTTACCTTACCAGCCTTGAATTTTTCTGTTGTCAAAAATGAGCAATTTAGTTATATTTATCATAATGTTTCAATTAGAGACAGCGTACAGTGCCACCAAAAAATGACGCCATACAATAAAATTGACCAATGAGAGGCCAGTATACATTGTAATTGACCAATGGTAAAATTTATACGGGCCTCTCTTTGGTCATTTTTACTGTATAACGTCATTTTTGTGGAGGCATTTTACGCTGTTTCTCTCAATTATTCTTTGTTGTTATTAGAATAAAGATTGCTCATCCTATTTTTGATGATTTTACAATTTACATTTTTACCATTACACCCTGTATACTGTAAATATTATAATTATGTAGTAATATTTAGTAATTGTATCCATCTATGCTTTGATTATATTCTATATTATGGGTTTCTTAATGGTGCTTAAAATATTTGGTTGATTTGAAGTACATTTAACTTTAACATAGTACTTAACAAAACAAACCTTAGTTTTTTTTTTACTTTTTCCAGAAAATCTTACCACTATAACTTTAGAAATTAATAAATTAGAGCTTAAAACTATCTAAAAGATATGTAAATCAGGGTATACGGGTAGTCAAAAATTAAATTTTTGTTGATGGATACATATTATGTTATTAAAATGTGTATATTATATACATTATTTGTAGTATGTAAACTTAAGTGCTTATAAAGTAATCAAAATATAATCTGCCGTCCGCGTTAAAACAATCACCCGAATATTTTTTTAAAATCACATTTTTCATATGCATCATTTTTAATATTTTAAAAAATTAATTCAATGCAATTTTTCTCGGGTTTTTAAATAAAATATTTTTCATATCACTCTGTGAGAACTTTAAAGACTGTTGAATTTTCAGAAATAATAACATTAATGTAACTTTTATACAATAATTATGTATTATCATGTATCTACTATTTATGCTAATATTGTATAATGTATAATATAGTTAAAGTTGTTATTTTAAAAATCCGTATTTTGCAGTTAAACAAAAATTCTTACAGAAAAAATATTTTTATTGTTTTACCTTTTTTGTTTTATTTGACCTTTGATCTCAATTTTAAGCTTTTGATTATCTATTTATTTTCTAACACTAATCTAAAAAATAAACCAAGTGCCATAAACTTAATTTGAGCATTAATCTTTTATCTTTTTTTATTGAGCTTTTTTTAAAAATGTAAAAATTTAGAATTGTAATCGCCATTTTTAAAATAAAAAGTAAATTTCATTTAATAATTGTTTATTAATTAAATTTGTAGATGGTATACTAAACAGTTAAATTTTTAATTATCACAGATATAGATAATACGTATTTCTATAATTTAAGCTTTTAAATTTTCCATGAAATTTCCTAGGTAATAAATTAATATTAAAGGGGAGGATTAAGTTTTTTTCCCCCATAAAGTTTTTTTTATAGTCCAATGTCTTTTGTCTTTGAAAAGGAAAGGAGGGTGGTTGGTCTTAATACTTCCCGCGTAAATACAAAATTATAATAAGCTACTTTCAATTTAAGTGAAGACACATAAACTCTAACTCTAAGGTGTTAGCACTCCCCCTACGTACATACATACATACATCGTTTATAAGTACTCATTTTCTCTAACATTTATGTTAAACATTTATCTTATAGATTGGGAATCTATCTTTTGTTTTAAGTAACAATATCAAATTCTAAATATTACTATAAATATATCCTTTTTTACAAAATCAAAACTTTCTATTGGCTTCTTTGTTTAGCTTGTGGTTTGAGTAGGCAGGGTTTCTTGAACATTTGAGAACCTTCTCGTATCCATTTATTTGCAACTGAAATAAAAAAAATAATTTTTAAATCATAATTAAGAAGAATTATTAACTTTTAATCGATATTCTAACATTTGCCATAATACTAATAGTACATAAAAACATACTTAATATTTATGTTGATATGATAACAATATTTCTACATGATCCACAATATAATTACAAGCATTTATGCCACAGCGTCAAGGGGCTCTTTATCGTTAAGGGTAGAGAGGGGGCAAAAGTGAGCCTATAACTAAGATTAATTTTCAAGAAATAGCCTAAAACCATCAATCGGTTCAATGATTATTAAAAGCTTGAGCTTCAGTCATAAGAACTTTTACTACTTTTTTCATTAAATTTTCTTTTGCTTTAGGTAATGGTTTTCTCTTTAGAACCCCTCTTGTACTATGTTCTTTTTGTCTGAAGAAATTTTTACGTAACATATTTTTTCAAAAGAGTTTTTAAATGTAGACTGAAATAATTATGATAAATTTTAAAATTAATGACTTCCATCAAAATATTACACAGATGCGTGTTAACATCATTTATCACAAATTAGAAACCGTAAGAAATACAATTTATAAACACCATGCAGTCTGACAAAACAAGGATGATAACATCCAGAAAAGTTACGTTCAATGAATCAGTTGGAAATCCAAACAATATAGAGTAACAACGCATGTAATATTAAACAAACAGAAGTATCGATTTAAAAAAAAATATATCTTAAAATTACATTTTAAATTGTACTTTAGGCCTTACTGTTAGAGAAATGAACTGTAAATGTTAAGTTGGATATCAAGAAGACAATTATAATATGCCTAAAATGACGATAAGAACTATCCGTCACAGACGGACGTTCCGACCCTGATTAAAGAAAAGCTTGGTTTTTAGTAAGAAGTGTTAGATAATATCTTGATGGCTGCAGTACCCTTATAAAGGATGACCTATATTAAAAGAAAACTAGATGCATATTGTGCAAGTTTCAGTTTACAAATTATTAAATTTTTTGTTTTGCTGTTATTAAACTTAAAAATGCATGACCCTGTTACGGCTCATATATCTAAATTAACTTCTAAGCTTAAATTTTCTATTTGTTGATTTCTTAATTGTTAAAATTGAAGGATATTTGAAAAAGAACAAGAACATTTATTTCAACAGTTGAGCAATCATAAGATTAAAATTGTTAAATGATTCATGACTCTTATTCAAGAATAAGGAAAAATCATCAATAAAACACTTCAGAATTTGGCACCCAATCTATTATACAAATTTAATATAACGGGACAAAACATTGAAATTCTTTTTTTTATTGAGAACCTGTAAACCTAATTTAATCTTGTTACTGCTTGGATTAAATTGTCTAATAATTGTCCCAATTTAAGCAAAGTATCAAAATTGGTCACAGATCATAAACTTTTTCAAACATGCCACAATGCTGACAATGTTACTTACATACAGGTCATTTTTCTTTGTCAAAAACAAACTTAAATTTTGAAAATTAAATTTTCACTAAAAAAGGGTTGAAACATAGTCAATTCTTAAGTCTAACTTGTTTTCCTTTAAAAGCTTAAACAATGTTTACCCTTCAAATAACTTATTAGCATTCCATCATATCTAGGTCCAATTGGTTTAATATTTTTTACGACATTTACATTAGACAGAACTAATACTTTAATCTCGCTACTAGCGGCTGCGGTTCTGAATTTGATGAAGAAGATTTTGAAAGAAAAATAGCCCAAATCCATCTTCAGGCATCTATAAAAAGCTTCCTTGAAACGGAAAAAAACAACTTGTTATTGAGATATTAACGGACAGAAAATAACAACCTTATAACTTTTTATAACACTTCTCATTATGATAACATCTTACCCCATTTGGTTCCATAGAGTACAGGGCAAGCTCCATGAAGGGTCAGCCTGTCTGGAGATCCGTCTGGTAGCAGATTGTACCTGAATTTAAACAGTATAATATTACAACTAATTTTGCTATGCAAGGTTAAGTACCAACTATTTTCATTGTAACAAAAAGGTTGGGTATACTATATTTTTCTTGTGCATGTATTTTGAAAAAAAAATTGAAGGGAATTCTTTTAAAGATAGTAAATAATTTGACTAAAATTTGCTTTCTCATTATAAGTAATAATCTTTTAATTCAATTAAACAAATCTGTCTGAAAGAACTAAAATTTCATTTGACAAGCTAAAAAGAACAAAGCCTATAGGAGTATAATTGTTTGACTTTCCTCTGATACTTACCAAAAAACTGCAGATCCAAGTGTAGGTTGTATACCAGCCCCTATTCTTGGGAATACTGTTCTTCCACCCTCTCCAACCTAAGCAAATATTTAGAATTTATTTCCATTCTCTTAATGAGGTCCTTTACATATATTTTCAAGGAGCTTTAAAGACAGCTTCTTTCGACACTTCAATTAAAAAAAATAAAGGTATATTTCGTATTGTTTAATACATTCGAAAATTCACTTTTTTACAAATTTCCTAACAATGATTTAATTTGTAGGTTTTCACGTGTCCTTCAGCCGCCAAAAAGTGCTAAAAAATCTAATATAGAAAATTTTTTTTTATCCATTAACTTTTACACGAACAACTAGTTAACATCACCCCTTCACCCCCTTGGCCCCTCCTAGCACAAGTAACTTACCTTTGATAAATAAAACATCCATGTTGCTATTCTGTCTCCAATAAATATATTGTTTGGTGAATATATCATCTGGAAAATTAAAACATATTTTAAACAAAAACTTTATCGCATAATATAAAGTGGTTAGGTTTTTTTTGTCTAAAGCTAAAGATCTTAAAAATTGTTGGTCTTAATGGGTTTTAAGGCTATTTTCCTGGCATCTTCCACATGTCTGGAGTCTAGGGGTAAAGCAACTAGTATTAAAATAAAAGAGGTAAGATGTCTCTGTTAGGACCTCCATATCAAGTCCTCAGTTAACACACTCCCCCTCATTAAAAATGTCCCAAAAATGTAAATATACCCTTAAACAATTAAACAGCGAACAAATGAAAATGCATTGAAAATACTGACAAATAAATGAATTGGTAAAAAAGAAAATTTATAAAGACTTACATAATCTGGGTCTTTATCCTTCATAACATAATCAAAATGTGGACTGTAATGACCTCCATTCATATAATTAGCAACCTAAAG
>LS057837.1:0-10559 GCA_900241095.1 Acartia tonsa
ATTGAAATAGGTTAAAAAGGTGATAAATTATAAATAATTACTTTTCATTCAATATCTTATCTAAAGTTCTGTTAGGAGCACACTTTACTAAGCAGATCTTTTAGACAAAACAAGTAAGACTGCGTTCAATAGCGACAAAGCTGTTAATTACAGCGAAAGAAAGTAGACATTAAAAAAGAGTATATCTAAATAGACAACTATTTCAGAAAGACACTAATATAATTGTTTCGCTACTAAATATTATTTCTAATATAAAAGTTCACTACATAGTTAAAGCATTTATATTTTGGTAAATATCCATAGCATTATATAGATAGGGTAAAAATAAAGATTTACTTTTATTTATGCAGCTCTACTTTATACCTGTGGTTTGTCCATCCATATCCATCATTACATTATTATAGAAATTATGGATATAGTCCCTTTCGTGACATCGCACCATAAGGGGCGATTCTTCGTATTTTTCACAGTAGGTTTTCTCCTATTTCTAGCCCCTGCGGGGGGCTCTAACCCTGCGGAGCTAATTACCTAACCCTGTGGGGCAATTACCTAACCCAATATAACTTAACTCAACCAAAAATAACCTATATAAAGCCATTTCAAAAATACGACAAACCGCCCCTTATGGTGCGATGTCACGAAAGGGAATATTCTCGAAATTATTGATGTACGGTTTCAAAACATGTAAAAATCATATGTTTAAATAACAGCACATGCATGATTGTATTTTGGCTAAAATGTAACTAAATTGCCAGTTTGACCTACATAACTTTTGTTCCTTTGTGCCCTTATGGATGAAGGGGTAAGTAAATTATTTTTCTAATAAAGTATTTTTTCTCAATTTAGATTAGAGCTCGGCATATACCCGTCTGGAATAAATTTGAACTGTATTGTTTAAAGCACCTCTTCATTTATAATGCCTTGCCCTGTAGGTAGGAAGAGCAAATGGGCTCCAAAATATCCTAGTCTCCAAAGTTTTAAAAACATTTACTCTCATACGTTGAAGTAAACTTTACCACAGAAACTTATGGACTGAAGGGATAAATTTGTTTGTTATAACTGTGGATAAAAATCAACTTATTATCTCCAAAGATCCCTACAATCCGAAACAAAATTATGTAAAGTAGTAATGTCAACCCATTCCCCATTTTATACATCCATCTCTACTAGAGGAAGAGATCGGAGCCCTGAATACTTTTTTATCCTTTCCTTTCTCCCTGAATTGCAAAGATGTAAATTCTATCAGAGATTTATTGGTGAAAGTGAAAGTTTATCGAAAGTTAAAGAAAAATTGTTGTCTTGTTCAGATAAGAATTTTAAATTTGTTCAACAAAATACTACAAATTACTTTCCACCTTTTAAAAACATTTAACATTTTAGTTTCTTAATTTCTTTTTTCCAAAGATCTATTAATAATATTCAAAAATAAAGACTTTTCCATTATATTTCTACAATTTTACAATTAGAAATTTTTGGTTGCCAAAAAACTTAAGCCATTTACGTATTCATTTCTTTAATATTGTGTTCCTATTTTTATTTACTTTATTTCCGACATTATTTTTATTATAATTTGAATTAGTCAAAGGTATTTATTTAAGACTAACAGTTCTTAAATATTTTTTTTAATGAATAAAAATCTAATTAATCTTCTAAATGAATGGCGAGCATAATAAGGATTTGAACTAAGCTAAAGATATAATTATCCTTGTTTCCCTATCTTTAACCTTGAAAACGCTGGAGACATTTTAAATACCAAATAATCGAATTTTCCGTTTTTGAAGCATTTATTTGTAATATCATTGTTTGCGTTCCTTGCATGCCCAATTTCATTTTAACTGGGAATAAAAAATGTTGATAAGAGATCTTTCAGGGATCTAAAGGGGTGGCCGATAAATTTATGCACATCCCCAATAATGATTCACAAAATTACCCCTTCTAATAAAGATGACAGTTAGTGGTTGGAACGTTTGGACACTCTTAACTTAACAAACTAACCAATCGAAATTCAATAAAAGTTCCCAAAGTCGTTAAGCAAATGAATAAGAAAACGTTATAATAAAACTTTGGAGATTCCTGCAATAAACAACTCAAAGTTCCTTTCCTCCCTGGTGATCTTTACATTGCATTGCAACAACGGGTGTCCCTTCATTTCTGCAAATGTATCATATTTTTAATGGTTTTTTTCAAAACAAAAAAGGGATTTAGAAATAAACGATAGTGTGGGTTACGTCGTATTTTCACGGTGCTTTTGATAGGTTATTTTAGGTTAGGTTAGAAAATCTACTGTGAAAATACGATGAAACCCGCTATTGCGTTTTCTTTCCATGATTCCATGATTTGTGTTTTGCAGGTTTGTGTATCTCGTGGAAATGTTTGCTTTTAACAATTTCATATAAAAGGAATTTATGAGGAAGTTATAATTCATTGCGACATAGCCTTCAGAGAGTCTAGCATAAAAAGAACGAATATATCCAAATAGCTGCGCTTTTTAGAGATATCATTGCTTGATTTTTACACATGCTGTTTTACATAATTTATTTCTAATATTTAAGTTTTGTTAAGTTCAAAAAGTATACTTATAATCGAATAATTTATGCGTTGTTTATCATTACAAAAAAGTTGAGATAAAGCTAATATTTTAATTATTTTTGGTATATATGAATGAACACTTTAATGTCTTATTCAATATAATTACATTTTGATAATAGAGTGGACATTTGTAATAAAATATTATCTTCTTTGTCTTTTTTGTGTGTCTGTAGCTTATGATCTCGTAACTGTTGGACTGATATAGTTCTCCTTTACATTGTTACTAATAAAAAATCTTGGGTAGGATCATAATTGTTTAGGAGAGACTGAGAGTACATCCACCTAAGCAAAATCAACCATTACCCATTTAAAAAAAACTAAAATTGAAAATATAGTATATAGTATTGAAAAGGTTCTTCTGACATCAAGCGATAATCCAGGAACTTGGTGCATAGTTAAATTGAACTCAACGTGTAGTTATATTACCAAAAAATATTATTTTAATTAATACCATATTGGAAACCAACCCTTTGATTGCACAACCTTTGTCTGGAAGTTCTAACTATGCATGGCTATTTTGTTGCGCCTGTTTACGGGCAAAGGCATTCCTTCTGCTCCATTAGTGTCACATGTCGGATATAGCAGCAGTAGGTAAATTTTTAACGTCTCAAGCTAATTTACCATTAATTTAAAAAACTTAAAATTTGAAATAGTTAATCTTTGAGTGTTGAAATTTGTCCAACTTGACAAAGCAATAAATTTAGATAAAAATGTGAAAAACAATTTGATCTAGATAATTGATAGTGGATAATGTTCTTTCAAATATTCAATAAAGTAAACAAATGTTTTCTTTGCATATTTTGCAAAACATATGTAGAGTATCTGTAGGAAATTAAATTATTTTCCAGTGTGGATCCGATTTGATTGTCTTCCGCTGGATTAGATCTGGGTTTTATTTACTAAAAAAGATCAAGCATATTTAAGCAAGTCAACCTATCTTTAACTTGCAAGGGTCTAGCCGTTAGCGAGAACTTAAGCTAGATACACACAGACAGGCAGACATTCTGCTTCTTTATATACGGCCGGATTATTACTATGCTGTGCGCCAGGTTGATATTAATGTTATTGTTAACTTTAAAGAGAAATAGAAATGAAGTAAGTAAACACAAGATGTTTAACTGTCAGCTAATAATCTGCAAAAATCACTAAAGAATTTTGCAACAAAATTTAGCACTTTGTTTGCGCATTTATTCTTCGCGGGTAATTGAAGTCAATAAATGGAAGTGGGGCGTTGACAGAGTTTTTATTTTATGTAGGGAAAATTTAAGAAAAAAAAATGTCAACACTTTATACAAGTTTTGAAATATATTTAAATGACAATAATATATAATTAAATTATTGCTTTTAATCTACCAACCTTACTATCAGAGTTCGTCGGCGATTGGTCGCGCGCTTTTTAAGCAGGTAGCAGGTTTGATTACCCATTGTTTTAGCTAAAGTCGCACAGTTTTTAATCTAAAAAGAAGACAGCAAGATTCCTAAATATAAAATCAGTGATTAGATATTAACGTCTAGTAAGATCTTGTAAAAAAAAATGTAAAAACAAAATAAGGACTATTACTTCCAATATTAGTGAAGTTGTTTGATATAATAAGCAAATGTCGTACATATATTTAGGGATTTAGAAGGAGGGGAAATGGCATCACAGACGGGAAGACAGGCACAAACACTTATAGAGTATGTTTCTTACATAAATTAAAGTGAAGTGACCCCTTCACATCAATATGAAGTAAGTCCTCATATAAGCTATGGGCACCGTCAAAAACTTTTTAAAGGTTAATAAAAACTGCAAAATCAACTCTCATTGTTTACTTAATTTGCAACTGTTTCGGTATCCTTGCTCTTGTCGCCAATGTAAGTAAATAAATTGCCAATTAAAGATGCTATTCCAACGAAACTATAGGTTAATTACATAGAGTGATGAAAATAATGCGTGAATTCCAGAGAATCTGTACTGTAATGCAGAACCATATCGGATCGGTGTTACAGACCCTGTTACATTATTAGACGGATACATTTAAGAACATATATAGACAAGATTGTTATTTGGGTGAAACTTTAATTTTTAAGAAATTGATTATTAATTGAACACGTAGATTGTTATTGGATCATTTTGCCTCTAATTATGAAACTCTCTTGTATATTATAGGAATTATGCAGGGATCTAACGGGATAAAATTTATGTACATCCACAATGATGATATACAAAATTACCCCTTTAGTAGATTAATATTAGTGGTTAAAACGTTTGAACACTGAACTTAATGAGCCAACCAATCACAAATTCACAAAGTCCCCAAAGTTGTTAAGCCAACGCATAAGTAAACTTTGGTGACTAGTGTAATAAACAGCCCATTGTCCCATCTCTCTCTGGGAATTATGTATTGTTTTGTTAAGGGATGCTTCAATGTTTCAATGTGAAGGCTAGCAAAACAAAACAGTAATTAATCTATACTAAATTTGCAAAAAAGCAAACAAGAAAAAAAATGATCCAAAATCTGGCAACTCTCAGATTGCTAAATATATTAATTATCATTTTAGGTATTCACGATTGCGTAAAAAAGACAAAAACTGGGACAAAAAATACCTCAAATTTCTTTGCGGATTTAGCATTGCATTTAAAAAAATGCCTTTATTGATTCTGGAAAGGTTTTAGGCTAATTGTGGAAGGGGGGAGGTACCACTCAAATCACATTAAAAATTAAAACAATTAAATATTTTAAAAATTACAATTATTTACGAAAATAATTCTGGTTAGAATACTAAATAATTAACGAATTTACAAGAAAGAATATTTTAGAGTAGTTACGCAGCAAGAAATGCATATATTGTTTTCTTTTGACAATTATTTCGTCTTTGTAGCAGACAAGCCAAGAATTCAGAATTAATCCTTTACTTAAACATATTAAATGAATTACTTTTTTCCAAACATAACTTTAGATTTGTCATCTCAATGTTATTCTGTACAATACATCATTGCTGTTAAATGTCTTTATGTGCGCCTGTGTGTGTGTTCTCTATCTTAGGATCTCGTATATTGAAATACCGATATGGTTCTCCTTTGAGTGAAGCTTCTTATTGGTCCAGAGAAGTTTTATAACTATTTTGATTGAGTGTACATCAACCCTTCAAAAAGAAATTGACTCTTGAAAAAACGTCTTCTCCTCCCTCTCTCCAAAGAATATATTTTTTATTTCCTTTTTAAAAGCGAAGTTTTTCTATAATTAAGGTCGGTCTGTCCGTACGTCCGTCCATAACGGATAGCTTTTTTCGTTAACTTAGGCACATTAGAATTGTTCTATTAACTTCAAATTTTGCATGGTGATCCCTGTAGGAGTTAGGTACAGTTTAGAAAGCGTAGCAACTCTATAATCGTTACCAGAATGTCCGTACGTATATTTTCAACATGTTGATTTTTTCACTTTTTTAATAACAAATTTTTATATGATCTAATTATGCGATTGATCTGATATTTTGTATACTGATTCCTGGGACTACAAAGTACAATATTAAAGGCGAAGCAACTCTATAATCAAGTCCTAAAAATGTAAGTATGTCCTTAAACATTATCCTGCATCAAGCAACTTTTCAACAAATTTACTTACAATTTTGCTTCGTCATTTTTATTCTGATTATTCAGTTCTGACACTAGACAAGTGTTAATGCCCTTTTGTCCTACCGTTTCAGAGCTTCGCTTTTATGAATGTTGTCATCCTTGTTTAAACTAAAATTGGTGAGGCAGACGCTAGTATATTCTAAATTAATTGGATGTCATGTAACATTTTAAAAATACTTGCAGATTGGATCATCTTTTTATGTCTAATGAATAGTACGATTTACAGCTTAGCCTCGGATAACCTATAGAGGACAAGATACACCACGAGATCTAATATCACCAAACACCCTAAGACAACCAATCCCATGATTGCAAGACCTTTGTCTGTAAGTCATAAATGTGCAAATTCTTTTCAACTTACTGGTAACGGTTAGCTCTATAGTTAATTGTTAGAATTGTCCTATTCTTCAATGTTGATTCCCAGTAAGGTACGATTTAAAAAGCGTTGCAACTCTTTAATCGTTACCTGAAAGTCTGTATGTGCATTTAAAACATGACAGTTTTTATGTGATAAAATTATATGATTTTTGGAATACTTATTCCTATTACACCAAGGGACAATGTTATAAGCGAAGCATCTCTATAAAAAGTCCTAAAAATATAGTATGTCCTTAAACAGTATCCTGTATTTAAGCAGTATTGCAACAAATTTACCTACAGCTTATACTTTTATATTCTACATATTCAGTTCTGACACTCTACAAGTGTTAATGTTTCTTTCTCCAACACTTTCATAGCTTAGCTTTTTTAAATGTTGTCATCCTTGTTATATCAAACATACATCTCATTCAAGTATCCCTCGGAATTAGCAAATGATTGTAAATAATTGTGGTGAAATTAGAAAAATTTTAATCAATGGAATCTTAAAAGCAATTCATTATAAAAACTATACTTTGTAAAAATCTTACATTAGTGTAGAAGAGATTACGTGAAAACTCTGGTTAAAATATTAAAAAATAATTAGGTTATAGTAGCTGTACTTAAGTACACCCACTAAAAATTTATTTTCTTTTAGACAATTTTTTTATTTACCTAATTGCTTGGATCATTTTTGATAAAAGATTCCTAAAATCAGTCTAGTAGTTATATCTCAGTTGTCTTGGCTCAGAGAAATATAGATCTTCAAATACTGTTTTTTTACCAAAACACCTATAAAATTGAATTAGGTAGGTCCAATTGTCATTTCACATTGTGAAGAACACAGTCTCTGCGACTTAGAGGGAGGGGGAGGTGGATGAATGGTTTTTGTATAACCCCCCCACTCCCCCTTACCTTTGAATCCCTAATTTTATCCCCCCCCCCTCACCCTTAAAAACTGCTTGAGAGACCTTGTTCTATGGACTAATGTTATCTTACACACTTTTCTGAACACAATTGTCCCTATTAATTAATTCTTTGTATATTACTATATCTCTGTCTATTTAATAGGTCTTTTATCCTAGATGGACTGTCAGTAACAGTAATACATCCAATATAAAAATACTTTATACAGAATAATTTGTTTTTACATTTACCGATGATTCATTCCAATAATACGTGCGACGAAAGTTTTGAACTATGGATAGCTTTTTCCCAAGAATTTCATCTATTTTCTTACTTGGGGGCTGGTTCTACTGTTAGGAAGGGTTAAGCAGGATAAAATTAAGTATTCCTTTCATTTTGTATTTTTAGAAGAAATCCTAGGTTACAATTTACACATCAATTTAAAAAACATAATTTGGAAATATTACACATTTTCAACAAGGAATAAAACAGTAAGAGGAAGCGCATCTAACCTATAATTCGGGTCTTGCCACTTGAAATGAAAAAATAGCTGCCTTTTCGTGCAAAAATACTTATATGTTTTAACGATAATATGTCCTGATTGTTCTTATTGGTCTGATTTACTGATTTTGGATCTAGATCTAATATATTTATTGTCCATTTAGTTGACTTTGACTAATTACATTCTATTAAACAATTTACACAGACACACATCCCAGAGAGGGGGCAGACATTGAGCTGTTTATTACACTAGACCCCAAAGTTTTTATTATAACGTTTTCTTATTCGTTGGCTCAACAACTTTGGGGAATTTTATTGAATTTTGATTGGTTGATTAATTAAGTTTAGTGTCCAAACGTTTCAACTACTAATTTTAATATACAGAAGGAATAATTTTGTGTATTATAATTGGGGATGTACATCCAGTTTGTTGCCCATTGTCTTATCCCTTTAAATCCCTGCACACTTCCGCAAGTTTCAAATTACTTACGTCACTTTTTTCTTTTCCTTTTTGAGTTAAACTTGTCAAAAAGCAAACAAGGATGAAATCTTACACAGTTGTGCTTCATTAAACAAGGATGAAAATAACTATACGCTTTGAAGCACAAATGATTAGAAGAGGAGATCTAGGAAACAAACAGAATAACAATAACATTTAGATTTAAATGCCACAGATTTTCAGAAACAGAAATGCTATACTGAAATCAGGATAAAATAACTATTCATGTGTTTTAAAGCATGGATAAAAGAACGACAGAACCTCGTTAATTATAAACTTGGTACAGGCAATATTTAATAAAAATTTCAGCAGTTTATCTTAAATAGTAACTGAGAAAATAACACTTTCTCACAGCGTTACGGACAGACAGATAGACCATATTAAGGATATATACCATTTTGTAAACTTGACATTATAGGCTTTCCGCTTGAAAAAAAAGACGAGTAACACTTTGTGTCTACTTTAAAGAAACGAAGCTACTCTGTAAGAGTTTGAATCAGTCCTTCTGTCTGTCTGTATCTGCCATTCTAAAACTAGAGACCTAGAGATTCTAGGCTTACTTAAACAGAAAGTATGCTTATCATAATAACATAAACGGTCAGTCAAATGAATACAGTATAACCAACAAGCCAAATAAATCAAATTCATTTAGGGTGCAGATAAAATGATATAAAAACAAATACTTAATTAAATCCGAAATTACAAAATATTTATTATATAGTTCAAAATTAGATTCTTTCTTGGTAAAGCTAGTATATCAGAGAAGTACCCAATTTTATATAATAAAAAGTGTTTGCAATTGGATACTTTTGATTACCCATTGAAATAAAATCTGTAAAATAGTGTGACAAATAAAATTTTCTGACTGACAAATTGATATCCCTGGTCACAGTTTTTAAGTTTATTTTCTTGATGTAATTTTCTTTATTTGAAGCAGCAAACAGTGCCTAATAAAAAATGACGTCATATTTTACAAATGACCAATGATAGGTCAGTATACATTGTAATTGACCAATAGTAAATATTTGCTGGCCTTTCATTGGTCATTTGTATTGTATGAGGTCATTTCTTAGTATGCACTATTTGCTGCATCCTTCATTTAATTATTCACATTTTTTAGCCTCAAAACTTTCTTATTTATGTAAAACTAAATGATTTATGATTTAAAGAAACATGGCCATTTGTGAGTTCTTTCCAGACACATTAAAAAAAGTTTAGATGTAAATTTGGCAAGAAATAGATTTATAATTGACAATTTTGGATGTATAAATGCCAGTGTTAGATGTATATTTTTCAGCATGCCTACGATATATAGCAAATTACTGTCGAATTTACATCCATACAAACAATTTTGACAAAAATACATCGACTGTATTTCTGCCATTTGTAGAAACGGCAACGTCCCCCTGTACTTTATTTTAAGAAATTATGTAAAAAAAAAGATGAAATTACTTTTAAAACTGATAATATAAGTCGTAATGTGTCGATGTTATCAGCGTCGAGTAAAGGATAGCCATTAAGATTCTGCTAAAATTCTTTCAGCCTAATTTTTACATTTTTCCATTGCATACACCGTAGCAAGTAAAATTGCTTTTTCCCTTGACCGGTGTTTTCACAAAGTTGCTTTATATTATTTTAGTAGTATAAAAATTATTATCAATATAATAACAGTATAAGTGTAGAATGTAGATGTATAATCCCAACAATCCTGAGCCAGTAGCAAATTGATTTCTGCTCTTTTGTAGCGCTTTGTTGTGTTTATATTTCCAACGCTTTTGGCTGATAGTCAAAGACCCAATTGAAAGTCGGTACAGTGTCCCACTCCCCACCCCTTGGGTAGAGTTACACGTGTCACCTCTATTCTTTTACTATAATATCAATAACTACTAACCTGATAAATTTCTCCTTTAAGGAAATCAGTTTCGGGATGGTTTCATGCTATTTTATTTTTTTATCTAAGCCTCTGGATAGATTTTAACCAATTTTTCTGTCCCCTTTTTACCAAAGAAGATACTTTCTCGTATTTATTCAAATCCGGTGGATAGGAACCGGTTCTCATCCATACGAAAAAAACTATGTCTAGCATCGTAT
>LS057838.1:0-10559 GCA_900241095.1 Acartia tonsa
GGACCATACTTTACTAATAAATACCAGGGATGTAGGACCATACTTTACTAATAAATACCAGGGATGTAGGACCATACTTTACTAATAAATACCAGGGATGTAGGACCATACTTTACTAATAAATACCAGGGATGTAGGACCATACTTTACTAATAAATACCAGGGATGTAGGACCATACTTTACTAATAAATACCAGGGATGTAGGACCATACTTTACTAATAAATACCAGGGATGTAGGACCATACTTTACTAATAAATACCAGGGATGTAGGACCATACGTTACTAATAAATACCAGGGATGTAGGACCATACTTTACTAATAAATATCAGGGACGTAGGGAGCGTTGCAAGCCTGATAAATTCATGATTCTCAAGGGATAAGACAATAAACGATAAATTAATATACCCAATAGTAGAACCAGATCAATATTTATATTAAAGACACAAAGTTTTTAAATTAACGTATTAAGGAAGTGCTTATGAAACTACACTGCTAGATGCTCCAAAGAATCAAAATTCAATTAAAGTACCCAGAGTATTTAGGCTAACTATTGAGAGAATGTGTTTAAAAACTTTAGCAAATATTATAGAAAGCTGAAAAAATAAACGATAATGTTTATTTGTCAAGGGAATCTACACAATGAATTCAGAAGTTTATCTGATACACACAAATTAATAGGTATAAATTACAATTGGCATTGTTTGTTGGATTAAAAATGTGAAATTTATTAAATCTTGATTGGTTGGTTCAAAACTAGTAGTGTACCAGCTTTTAAACTAATAAATTAATACTACAGGAGAGGTTTTTTTGTTATTAATAGGGATGTATATCAATTCATCGTTTATTGTTTTATCCCTCAAGATCCTTAAAAAAACAGACGTTTGTATTGAACATAACCATGAGGGTTAAGCAAGGTCTACCTTTCCCTTTTTTTAATCCCCTTTATGTCTACATCCCCCTTTTTTAAACCCTGTGCACGTCACTGAAAATAACACTTCACATTATTTTTATAAAAATGCAAAATCAAATCGGCATACAAAACAGCAAAAATTGTTTAACTAAAATAAATTTTGTCTGCTGCTTTTTGTGTAAGGATAAGACGAAAAACTACAGTAAATAGCCTGTTATGATAAACAAAATAATCTCTTGTGTTGATAAAAATTATAGGTTAGGTAGTTTGGACAATGCCATTTTGAACATACTATTAAGCTATAATAAAATTTCTGAGAGTTTTCAAGTTAACGGATGAATGGATGTGTTTGTAAAACTTTGGGTACCAGTATAATTCTCATTTTTATACCCCCCTTGCCACTGTCAACTAAAGGTAAGCCCGTTTTGTAGATATTAAAGGACACATTAACACAAACAATTCCTGAAATGCGTAATGCTACAACGTGGAAACATCTGTATATTTTGCAGCTAAAATTGCAGCAGTTATGATATGCGCATTTTTTGGTGTTCCATCCTTTCAACTAAACTTTTGCTCATCAAAATAAATTGTCAAAAGCTAATATATACTCAATTTAATAAAAGATCTAACATACACATATAGGTACATTGGACCTATATTAGAGTAAAACAATATAGAGGGGGAAGAGGTAAAATGACTGTATGTCACTTTTCCGAGGACCCTGTGCCGTCTTTCAATTGTGGGTCTTTGAAAATAAACAAATAGCGTCGGGAATATTAACACAGCCAAGTCGCTACAAAAGAGCAGAAAGCAATTTGCTAGCAGACGAAAAAGATTTATGCGGAATGATTTTATTGCACTTTTGTTGAAATGAATTAACAATAAATTTTGCCTTGAAAATGTATGAAATCTTATAATGAACTAAAGTTGCTATGTAAGTATTCCGATATTAATCAGAAATCCTAAGGGATAAGACAAAGGACGATAAATTGATGTACAACACAATAATTATAAACAAAATCATCCCTTCTGTAGAATAAAATTATTGGATGTAAAGTTTGGATACTAAAAGTTTGGAACTAACCAGTCATAATATTATAAAAGTATCCAAAAATCTCAAAAGTGTTAGGACAGTGCCTAATAAATTGTCTTTAAAACACTGTTACGATAAAAAAAGATATGTAAACAGTCCAAACACTAGAGGGTGAAGGGGTTAAATAACTGTATCTTCCTATCACAATGACCTTGTGCCGACTCTCAATTGGGTCATTGAAAATCAACCAACGGTGTCGGGAATATTAACAAAGCAAAGTAGCAGAAAACAATTTGCTAGCAGACGTAAACGTTGATTGAAAAAGGGAGGGAGATAGTCGTCTGTATATACAATACATCTATACTAAAGATCTGTTGTCTAACTCAAGTTTTTAGTCAGTTTTCAAACTCTTATTTCAGGGAAGAGTGCTATTTTCTTGATGTGCTACTTTATGAAATACTTTGACAAACTAAAGATAAAACATCGCGAAAAGGAAATTAAAACAATTTGGAGAACAAGAATTATATTTTGAGAGGGTTATATTTTGAGAGGGTTATATATTTCAAGAATTTAGTTAAGGGAAGAGATTATCATATAGTGACCCTTTTAAGGGAGGGAGGAGACAATGGGCTGTTTACGCTAGTCACCAAATTTTATAATTAAGTTTTCATATTCGTTGGCTTAACAACTTTGGGGACTTTTATTGAACTTTCTTAAAGTTGAGTGTCTAAACAATTTAACCACTAATTTAAATCTACAGAAGAGGTAATTTTGTATATCATCATTGGGAGTGTACAATGTACATAAATTTTATTTGTCTTACCACTTTAGATCCCTAGACCCTTTCCCCTTTCAAATAATATTTTCTAATCTTATCTTAATAAAACATTTTTTACATTCTAACGGTTTCACACCCTCCTAGTAAATTGCTATGCACGCCACTGGTTTGGATTCCATGGCCGATAAATTGATGAACATCCCCAATGATGATACACAAAATTACCCCTTCTGTAGATTAAAATTATTGGTTGAAACGTATGGACACTCAACTTAATGAATCCAACAATCAAATTCCCAAAGTTGTTTAGTCAACAAATAAAAAACATTATTACAAAACTTTGGGGACTAGTTAAGAAACAAACCATTGTCCCCTCTCTCTCTGGTTTTGAATAGTTCTATTGATTTGAAGCTGTCACACAAAATTTCCTCGTCCATTGACCTATCCCTATGATCTGAAGTACAATGGTCTTTGTGTCTTCAAAATTTATAGAAGAGAAAGAAATTAGTTTCGTGTTCACCCCATAACTCCCATTTTCCTCATTACGCGAAGTGTACCAAAATGCCCGCCCCCCCTTGATTTTTTTATATCTATTTAAGGGTGAACACTTTCATTGACATGATGATGATAAACAAAATCACCCCTCATGTGGATCAAAATTATAGGTAGAAAAATTTAGACACTATTAGATTGAAACTAATCAATCAAATACAAGTTTTGAGCCAACGAATAAAATAACTTGGATATAAACTTTGTGTACCAGTGTAATTTACAGTCTTTTATGTCCCCTCCCTCTTTCATGGTTAAGTATACATTTATATGAATCCTTGACATGTAAAATTTATGAATAAGGAAGAGGGGGGTGGGTAAGTTGAGCATACTAACCCATTCAAAGTATATGGGAAGTTGTCCATAGGTTTTCACAAAATCTAAAGACACCCCTTGCCTTCTTTATTCACAATAATTCACCCCCCAACCCCCCCTCAAAATTCACTATTGAATAAATGTGGAAGTTGACATCAATCAGCTCTCAATCAGATGGCAAAATTAATCAGTAATTTTCAGTAAAGTAGTGTATATGTCAAGTGCAGTTTTTTGGCTGTTTGATGTTTGTGGTGGCCCACCCCCCCCCCCACCTCAAAATTTAAAAAAAATACAGAACTAATAATCGTACTATTATACTACTACTAATGATAATATTATTTAGGAAATTTTGAGGAAAAAAATAAAAATATTATTTTGTTAGAAAAATAACTCAAGCATTTAATTTCAAAACAAGGATGACAATATCCTTAAGTATGAAGCGCAACAAATCAGGACAAACTGACATTGAAGAATATAATCGCTTTTAACAAGGATAATAAGAAGCATAACTAAAATCACACAATGTATGTTTTGTTGTTAAATAAAGATCTCGATGACCAAAGAAACCGATTGAGTTCTCCATTATAGGGAAGCATCACATAGTTCCCGAAATTGTGTTTGATTTTTGATATAGGTCTTTGGGTGATTTTAGGCAATTGCAATACCCCCCCCCCCTTCCTTCCTTAGATGCTAAGGGTATAGCCGCAAATTCTATATAAAGACTAAAAAGGAACAATTAAAAAATATAAAATAAATATAAATCTAACGAAATGAACAAATAAGAACACTCCTTTAAAACTTAAAAAGATCTAAAAAAAATAGTTTACCTAATCTAACACCAAGGAGGAAGGGGACATTAGACTGTAAATTAAGTTGGTACCCAAAGTTCTATCATTCATTGGCTTGAAAACTTTGGGTACTATTTTCAAATCTCAATTTGTTGGTTCAATTTTGTGTGTTTTAATTGGGGATTGTATACATTAATCTATTTTCTTATCCCTTTAGATCCCTTTCATTAATCAGTTCTTTTATTTTAAATTATTTTTTGTTACTTAGCCCTGTGATAAAAAAGAAAATAAATTAAGTAGTGTACTGACAAACACTAATTGTAAAGTAAATGTGCTTTAAAAATTGCGCAATTTTGACATTTATTTAATGAATTTTCTTTTATAAAATTTTTCACTGTGTTTCCTGCCCAAATAAACCTTTAGTTTTCATCAGAGATAGGACAATGTACGAGAAATTAATCTTTCCCCTAATTTTTTTGTTTAAAATTCTTGTTTAGTGCAAGTAAATATTGAAAGAGGAAAGGGATTCAGATTGATTCAAGTTGTCATTGTCTCATCCCTTCCTCCCTGGTTTGTTATTCAATATGGTTTTACCATGTGTTTCAAACAGGGATCATAGGGGATAAGCAATGGACGATAAATTGAAAAAAAATCCCAATTATGGTTCACAAAATAATTTCTTATGTAGATGAAAATAATTAACAACGCTAATTAGGGAACCAACTAATCAAAATTCGATGAAAGTTCCCAAAGTTTGTTAGACAACACATAAGATAATGGTGTACCAGAGTAATTTACAGTTCAATGTCCCCTCCCCCTTGGTTTCTAAAGACAATTATACTGATAAACAAATAGTAGAGCATGACTGAAAGACAGACCTTGTTAATAACTGGTTTGTATCTGGCGGAAATTACTCTTACTCGTAGACATTTTCACAAAGATATAGGAAAATAACAACTTAAATTTTTATCCTTATATAAAAGTAACGGGATGTTTGTCTGTATGTTTGTACCCAAGGATCTTGCTAACATCTGAACCGACACGGTTCTCATTTACAAAATGTTGTTTCTAAAATGAAATAGATCTTTGGGGGGAGGGTAACCCCCCTTAAAAAAATGAGCCCCCTCCCCAGGCCTGTTAATAAGAATAGTTTCATAAACCTTTCCTTGGGTCTGAAATCTAATAACCCTCCTAGTGCATTGCTTTGTAAAACCCCAATATTTTGTGTGTGATTCCACAGATACCACCCCCTAACCTAATAAAAATTGTGAAGACAAAATTTTGTTAAAAATGTAAAAAAAATAATGGAAGAAGTTAAAAATCTTTGCTCAACAAACAAAATACTTTCTAGGCATAAGTTTTAAGGGAGTTTCTTTGTAAGTGAGGCCATTTTTATATATTTTTATGAACAAAGTCTTTATATATATTATTGGCAGCTTTGTTCCTTGCCTCAATGTACATTGTCACCTTTTTTTTTGGGGGGGGGGGAGGGTCAATGACCTAAAATCACCCAAGGACCAGTACAAATCTTTCCTTAAAAGCAAAGCTCATTTGTTCCAACTGTTTTAGAGATCTTTTAATTCAGAATTTTTTTATATGTATTATATTTATTGATGACACTAAAAGAATGATTCACACAAAAAAAATATTTTTTAAACGGACAATATGGTTTTAAACCATCACAACAAAAGAAAACATTTTAATAATATTTTTCACAATATTCACTATCAAAACATATACAAATTGATTTTTAATGAGTTTTTATTTTAAATTTTAACTTAATTTCACATAAAATATGATAGTATCTTTGTGTACTTAATAACATAAGTCAGAAACTTACAAAGTTACTAATACTAACTGAAACCATAGTTTCAAACTTTCAGGGAAAACATAGTTGCAAAAATTGTTTTCGATAAAAAAATACAAGTTTTATCTTTCTGCATTATTCATACAAATTAAAAATTATTTGGAATGATTTATAAAAATGAATTTCGTTAGAATCTTTAAATAACAACATATTGTAGTTTATTCACATAAAGATCCACTTTTTTGAAATAGCTGTCACTTTTAAGCTTAATTTTTAACTTTTTGAGTAATATTGTGAATTATTTTTTGTGTTTGCAGAAATAATAAACCTAAAAAAACATTTATGATGCAAAATATAACCCTTTGATAGATCTAATTGATGGAAAATATGAAGCAGCTTAAAGTGCTTAAAAAAATGACGTCATATGTACAATACAAATGACCAATGATTGGTTAGTATATACTACATATTATACCATTGGTCAATTACCTTATATACTGGCCTATCATTGGTCCTTTGTCTATTTTGACATAAATTTTTCATTGGCACTATAAGCTGCTTCAAAAATTTGCACACTGTAACTTTGTACAACCCAATCAATAAGTAATCTCTCTCCCAACCCAGTTTTAAAAGTTTAGAGGGCTTGTAAGCGCCACAAATTTTAAGATGATTACATTGCTTTTTTTAGTATTTATTAGTATCAGTGATCTTAAGGAACACACAGACAGATAAAAAATAAAACATTATGTAAAGATTTGCATTAATTTTATATAGTATACTAGTTGCTTCGCCCATATGCTCTAGGGAAGGTTGGGAAGGAAAGAAAAATAGCTTAAAACCATCCCAAGACTTCTATAAAGTGTCTATGAAATGATGTTGCATAAATAGTTTTTTTAAAGAAAAAAATAGCCTATTGGCAACCTTGTTCAAAACATGGATTTGCGCCTTCTTCCTTTCCCCTCCAATTTACTACCTCTCCTTCTTTGCTACACACACACACACACACAACACATTTTCTCTCCACCCCCCTATGCTCTCCCCCCTTACGTATATAGAAATGGTTTTTAAATATGGTTGTTACCTCATCATAATGCCCATTCCACTTTGCACCCCCCCCCCTCCTTACTCGTTTTTATTTTTGAATTTTGGTTCATCATAGTTTTAAAGTCTATTGCTTAAAAGTGGATAGTAAATTAAACTAGTAACCAAAGTTTTAAAACCTTATTATCTTATTTGTTGGCTCAAAAATTTAATTGGTTGGTTCCAAACTAGTAGAATCCAAAATTTCCAATCAATTATTTTTTATCTATAGATTCAGAAGGTGCAATTTTGTTTAACCTAATTGGGAATGTATAACAATTTACATTTCATTGTCCTATCCCTTAGGATCCCTGATTGCTTAAGGACCTTTTTTAAAGCGTAGCTTTTCTATAATTAAGTTTATGTTTGAATGTAATTGAACAACATCCATGGATTTAATTGTTTTATGAAATTACAAAAAAATCATCCTAGCCTTCAAAAACCTATTTCAATAGCCAAAGTCAGAAATCTCATATTACTAAAGGGTTTTAATTAAAAAAAACCTTTGTCCGTACGGTCCGTTTGTTTAGCTTCGTTTCCTTGTGGAAGCTAATTAATTTTTCTATAGTTGGAACATCCTTGTCACAATTTTATTGCAGGGATCTAAAGGAATAAGACAATGGGCCTATAAATTGATGTACATCCCCAATAATGATCCACAAAATTACCCTTTCAGAAGAATAAAATTTGTGGAATCGAAATGTTTGAAAACTCAGTTTAATAATCCAACCAATTAAAATTTAACTCAACGAATAAATTTTCTAATACAACTTTGGGGACTAGTGTAATAAACAGCCTATTGTCCTCCCTCTCTCTGATTTTATTGTCTTTATATTTACTTGATTTCAACAAAGTTAAATAAACCCCGCCTTTAATTGCTCAACTTATGTACAGACTGACGGATAGACAGATAGACAGACAAACAGACAATTATAATGGAAAGTGATAAATAAGTCTAAAAACAAAGAAAAATATTTTTATAATTGTTTTATTTGAAATCTTACAAGAAGATTCTTGTGACGCTAAGACATAATTTTAAAAATATTAACTTTTGTTATACGCAAGGGTCGGTCTGTCCGTACGTCCATCCTTAACAGATAGCTTTGATTGTTAATTTAGCCATGTTAGAATTATTAAGAAGATTCCAAACTTTGCATGCTGATTTCTGAAACTTAACAGTTAGATATAATCTAAAAATAATGGTTACAAGTTATTTTAACTAGTTATCTTATGGGAAAAGACAATGGACGATAAATTGGTGTATATAACCACAACTATGAGAAAAATTTACCTCTTCTGAAGATTTAATTTTTTGGTGAAAAAGTTTGAACATTGCTGGTTTGTATAATTAAACAAAACTTTAGGTTTCAATATAATTTAAAGTTCAATATGTCCCCTCCCTCCCTCCCTAATTTTTCATTTTTAATTTTTTTATTTCATTTCTTGTTCTGGAAATGATGATTCCTAGGACGATCAGTCAGTGTTGTACAAATGCTAAATCTTGATAACTACATGTTAAAGACATGTTCTTTATGATTTGATGACCTTTGCTTTGATTTGTGAAGTCATCCTTGTTTTTATAATATTATTCCATGTCTTTTAAAAGAAATTCGAATTGGAGAAGGAAATCCTCTAAAAATAAATAAAACCACCCACAATTTTATTTTGCGCAGCTTCTTCATAGTCCTGGCCGAATAACAGTCCATAGCAATACAGGAATAGTACAATAGACGCTAAATTAATATCTTACCCTTAATTATTATAAACAAAATTACACTTTATAAAGATTAGAGTTATTGGTTAAAACTTAAAAAGTTTGAACACTGCTAAGATTTAATGACAGCTCTCAAAGATTTTAAGACAACAAATAAGATAAGCATAAATTAGAAGGTCCTTATAGGGATAATTCAATGGCCGATAAATTAATTCACATCCCTAATGATGATATACAAAATTACCCCTTCTGTAGATAACAATTATCAGCTGAAACGTTATAACACTCAACTAAATGAATCAACCAATCAAAATTCACAAAAGTCCCCAAAGTTGTTAAGAAAAAATTAATACAAAACTTTGGGGACTAGTGTAATAAACAGCACTATACTATATTACAAGTTAAGAAATACAGAAAAGTATTAAAATTTTAAGCCATCCAATAATAATTATTGGGAAGAATCGTTTTCGGGTAACGGACAAACGTACGTATGGACAAGACATGATTTGCTTCTAATAAAAGTTTTCTGGAATATGTAAAAGTTATTTGTATACATTCACTCTTCAATATTCAGAAAAAGTCTCCAGAAAGAAAAGAGATAGCCAATAGCTCAAAAAAGCTGGCAATTTTTATCAGGAGGGGGGGGGGGTGACTATTTCCCTTAAGGGATGTTTTTTTTACAGCTAGTATCCCCTTCCTCCTATCTAAAAATGAAAAGAGGGAGGTGAGTATTATATCGTACATGTCCCAAAGTTTTATAAATACGTTCTCTTATTTGTTAATTTAATGGTCTTTTATTCTAAACTTGAATGGGTTGTACAACAAAAAATGTCAGAACTTTTCAACCAACAATTTACAACTACAGATATAATAATTTTGTCTTCTATCTTAATAAAAGGAGTGTATATCAATTAATTGTTCATTGTCTTATCCATTAAGATCTCTGCTATATATGACAACTCCTTATCAGGGATCTCAAGGGATAAGACATTTGACGATAAATCGATAAACAATGATGATGAAAAAAATTATTTCATTTGCATATAAAATCATTTGTGAAAATTTTTGGACAATGCTAGTTTAGAACCAACCAATCAAGATTTGATAAAAGTATCTTAAGTTTTTGATCCAACCAATAACTTATTGTTCATTGTCTTATCCCTTGAAATCCCTGAAAATTGGCCTGTATCCAATCAAACATCATTCACACACTTCTATTCTCATCTTTCATAACTTTACCATTTTTATACGAGTCCCAGCTTTTTAGGTGGTCTCTTCCCTCGCTTAGAGTGAACTAATCATTATATTATTTAGTATATTAGTATATTTTTTTTCTAGGGGCGATTTCTCTTGGGATGGTGGTGGTATCCTCCCCCAAAATAGTAATAAACCTTCCCAGGACCTATGAGAAGCTACCCTGTAAAGGAGAACCCGATCGTTTCAGTGGTTAGCGAGATCCTTCGGTACGGACAAACAGACAGACAGACATCCTGTTACTTTATTTTAGATTAGATTAGATTAGATTTATTATTCTTGGGTGTACATACATAGAAAAAAAAACAACAAAATAATAAATGAATT
>LS057839.1:0-10558 GCA_900241095.1 Acartia tonsa
AGACAGTTTTGCTCTATATTTGAGATTATATGAATGAGATGATGTTAAGGTTTGATAATCTGATGAGAAATTTTCTCATCACATTCCCATTAATAACAGAAATATTAATTTCTTACTGTTCATTTTTAACTTCATTATACAAAAAATCCAAAAAATTTGCTAATTTTTTTAATACTTACAGGTAAAATAATTTCTAATTTTAAAAAAATTGTGAACTGTAAGTTTTTTCTATTTTAAATAACGTACTATAGAATAATATAAAGTTATTGATTAAAATAAAAGATTTGACCAGGGATTTTCCTCAAAAAATGAGTTTTTCATTTTTATTTTCAACTTCATTACATGTTATGTATGGTGAAAACTTTTTTTTGTCAAAAATACAACTGTAGATAGCACTTCAAACTTTTTATACAACCAAATACAAATAACAAAGTATGACCAAAAAAATATAGTACTTAGAGTAGTGAACTTATTATATGTCTTAGTAGAATTTATTAGGCATTGGATTGATATCATTATGTAATAAAGAATTTTAACATTGACCTGACTGAACTTTTTTTATTTGACAATATCTAAGAAAGATAGTGATTTGCCACATAAATTACACAAGATATATATATATATATATAATATATATATATATGTTGTATGGTTAGTTATTTAGGTATTTCCGCATGAGATAATGTGAATATTGTAAGTAAACCGGACGGTTTTCTTAATTTTTAAAAAATTATAGAAAACCTGTCCTATGAAGAATTAGACGTTATTTTTTCTGTTTTTAAAGTAACTTGCCCCAAGGGGAACCCCTGTTCAATTTTTTATAACTCTTGTGAAATATGCAGCAATTCGTTCTCTAATACTGGTGTTTTGGCTATACACATTAGGAAAAAATAGACCATTCTCATGTAATTTATGTGGCAAATCACTTTAACTTTTTTAGATATTGTCAAATAAAAAAAGTTTGGTTAGGTCAATGTTAAAAATTCTATAACACATAATCATATCTAATATATTCTACTAAGACATAAAAGTTCACTACTCTAAGTTCCTTAACTCTTTAAAAACACTTCGTGGAACTATCCCTTTGCCTTAGTTATTAAATTATTTTAAAATCTTTACAGTATAGAGAACTAATGCTGTATATTCTGTCATTATCTTTTTTTGATATAATTTTTACATTTTTTTTATTTGTTTTCTATTCTGTTTTATAATGACTGATACTATTATTACTTACTATGTCTTTACGGTATACTCTTTGAATATCTGTGTTCACTTTGAATAAAGATTTAGATTTTTCTATGCAGTTACTGCTTGAAAGTATCTACAACAGTATTTTTTTTTCAAATTATCAAACTCACAAACCTTCAAACTATCAAACCTCCAAACTTACAAGCCTCCAAACTATTAAACCTCCAAACTTACAAACTAGAAAACCATCAAACCATCGATATCTCACCAAACCAGGAAACTGTTAAACCAACAAACTTTAATGACTATGATTACCTTTTGCTTGAAGTACACTAGTCATAGAAAATTGTCCTTAATAAACATGTGAATCATTTTTGAAATTAAAGCATAAATAGGCTTAAAATAACTATATCATATCAATAAGCAAAAATGTGTTTACCTTATACACAGTGACAAAGATCAGGGAGTAAGGGAGAGGACAATGGATCAAATATTCAATTTTTAGGAGTCTCAGACTTTGGGTACTGGCTTAAAGGGAGTGTACAAGAATTTAGTACTTTCTGACTGAGTTTGGGTACTAGTGCATATAATGCCGCTACTCATTTTGAATAAAGCAGACAAAGAGTAGGTAGTTTAAATATAAAATGTAAGAATACACGGCCACCCTCCCATAATCTATTTCACTCCCCTCTCCCCCACCTCCCTTTTTTAATGCAGACGACAGGGAAAAGGAGAAGATGGTGGGGGCAAGCAGGGAGTAAGGTATGGAACAATGGATCGAATATTCATTTTTTAGGAGTCTCAGACTTTGGGTACTGGCTTAAAGGGAATGTACAAGAATTAGTTTCTAGTAATTAATTACAGAATAGTTACGTCAGTCTGATATACTGATAATCCAATTTTGAAATGATTGCTTTTTTTCTTGGAACTTTTTTTCTTAGTTATAGTTTATTAAATTTAACTAACAATCCCTTAACAATTTCTTCCGAATTTTCTGGATTAATCTGGATTTCATAGCCTTTCTTTGAAAACTCTTAAATTGAATTAATTGCCCATTGTCCCCTCCTTTACTCCCTGCAAAAAACTCAGGTTTTCCCCAAATGTTTCAGATGCACAGACAGATATTTCCAATTATATTGTAGCTTTCTACTTTAAAGGTATTACTTAACACGGGTAGGCTAAAAAAAATTTAGGTTTTTGAAAATACTCATTTAAGCGGTTTGCACAGCCTTTAAGTCACATGTCTTTTTAAGAAAATCGGCAAAATATTTTTTTTCGTTTTCGCCTAAAATCCTCTAGAAATGAGGTAAAAATGTTAGGGTAGGCTTTTTAAAATTATTATTGCTCAGCCCATAGTTATCCTAAAAAATTTTTAGGCATACCTATGGAAAGCTTATATCTTTTAGTTTTCAAAATGATCAACATTTTTAACGTGCATTGTATTATTTTGTATCTTTGTTGCTAAATGTAAAAAGTATCATCAATTACATCAAAGTTGAATTTGATAACCATTTTTTATATTTTAGATTTAAAAAGAACAAGTCGAAAAAAAAATTTAGGGGGGGTTATTTTTTTGAAGGGAAGGATTTATTTTAGGGGCGATTTCTTTTGGGGGATGGTGGTACCCTCCTCCAAAATAGTTATAAACCTTCCCAGGATCTATGAAAAGCTACCCGCTAAAGGAGAACCTGATCAGTTTAATGGTTAGCAAGATCCATGGGTACAAACCAGCCGGCGGAGCCGTTTGATTTTAGTGCGGCTCCGGTTCAAGCTCCAGCTCCGCAGAGCCGTCTGTGATGATGGCAGCTCCAGCTCCCGCTCAGACCTAAAATCAAGAAAAACTCGACAAATTTATTTCCCCCACGTCTATTTTTGACTTAAGAAGGTTTTAAAAGTTCAATTTTGGATAAAAATGGACTTGAAAAACTTAAAGGGGCATTTGCACATGACAAAACAGAGTTACCAAATTATAATTTATAAAAAATCTCTTTATTTATCTAATCCGGAGCCGTCATTAAACGAAAATTACGGCTCCAGCTCCGGCAAAATATGGCGGCTCCCGGCTCCGCAACGCTGCTATTAAATATAAAATACTCAAACTAATGACGTATGCTCCAAGTTTCTATGAATTTCAGTCAGGCAAACATGAACATCATCAAAGATTTTATAGTTCAATGGAAAATACTCAAGGAAATTGATCATAAATCCATACATAGAAACAAAGTATAAAGATAATTTACATTCTATATTGAAAGACGTTAGAATATCATTTAATTTGAAAAAGGTTTAAATTTAGTATTTAATTATGACAGTTTTGTTGCGATCTAAAGTATCTTACCTGAACTTTTCTATTACCAAATCTTGTATTTGAAATCTATCAAAAGAACCTCCTGAAGTTCCCATCATGAATTGCATGTTATCAATGATGACATGAGTTATATCATGAACATAAACAGCATGTGACATTGCATCTACAACCAAATCTATATTCTGACTTCCATGAAAATCTAAACAAAATGTCATATTGAAGATAAAACTTAATGAGTATATTGACATTATATATTATAGTTTAATACAACAAAATCTACCAAAAATATTTTTTGTTTTAAAAACAGAGAAACAAGAATTTTATCTAAATGTAATTTTGTATACCTGAAATAGGTTAATAAACATTCTAACTCTAAAATATATCTAAAAACATATTACAGTAGTAAAGGTAAAAATATCTGCATAGTTTTGAATATTTATTGTGTCAGTTAGCCTCTAGGCGGCCTAACTACAAGGAGGGGGGCACTTTTTGACGTAGAGATGTGTGTTCTAAAACAAGAGTAGAACGCTAACGTTTGACAGATGTTTTTAATAGGTATAACGTGGAACTGTGGTGGCATAACTGACACTCCCGCTAAAAATCGTTTTAGATTTTGTCTTAAATTATTAAAAAATTGTCGAACTTGACAAGAAATAGCGGTTTTTAGCGGCAGCTGCAGTTTCACCGCCGTTCCTTCACGGTTCCTCATACAAACCTGTCAAATAAAGAGGAAGCTTCGTGAAGTCATCAGCTATGGTATCAAATTTTTCTATTTCTTCATCAATATTGACAAGACTGAATTGTTTCATCATAGTCCTGAGAAGTCTAGTATTCTTCACCTCAAAACTGCACCATAATGTATTCACTCCCTACAGTTAACAATCTTTAATTCTTTTAACAGAGCTGCTTAACATTTGAAAGCCCGTCCGTCTGCTCGCCATAAACATTATACCATGTTATGTATATATATTTTTTTGTATGTGTCATAAAATAAATATTTCATTTCATTTCAAATGTTTGATCTAATTGTAATGATACCCGTTTGTCTTAAAAAGGTATTCGGTGTTAAGAAATTAAAATTAGATTTAGGTGTATTATCATTCGCAAAAAAAAACATCTTTCTAAGCAATATAGTTTTTTGTTCTTTTTTGGTATTAAAAAATTATTCATTGATTTATTTGTAATTAATGATTAAGAAAACTTTACCTGAAGACAGAGATCCAAAGAGTATTCTGACAAAAAAGTAGTCTTCCCTGACCCTGTTCTTCCCGAGAATATTGTAAGCTCCCCGCGTCTGAATCCACCGAGAACATTGTTTAATCCATCGAATCTGTTCAATTTTACACCCATAAGCTCATCAAACTAAAATAATTTAGTGCATTCATTGATAAAACACCATAAAAAGGTATTTTTAGTCGACAGCAGGTGCTTTAAAATAAGAGTTGGCTCTCCGTCCATTATAAAAGAAAAAATATTTTACATGCGCAGTTTAATAGGTACCTCTTTATATACATTTCTTGTTGTATTTTTATCAAAGGTATAAAAATGTGTTTTTATTATGAGGACAAAAGTATTCCCCCATAGAAAGGCTATTTTTTTTCAATCTAAAAAGATGGATTAAAAACGGCCAAACGAGCATAATAAATCATAAATAGTAAGTATAGGGATTATCCGCAAAAAAATTTATTAGGACCGGAAAGTTTCTTCTATATCAAAAATTATTTTTTTTTTTTAAAACGAAAAATTTGGTATTTGGTGTTGTCCTCTTAGAATCTTTTTTTTCAATTTGAAGATTTTCGTTCCGTTGATTTGTAAACCGAGACTGTGCTGTCAGCAGTTTGGGAGCTAGCTGCATTTAAAATTATTTAGTCAGAAAATTGATATCCCAACTCGCCGACACAAACTTGATTTCTGCCGTTTTCTTTTATTATGTATGTGTATGTATATATGTGTACTGTTGTCAAAAGATAAGATATTTACCTGCAAAAACTCTAAATAAACATCATCTCTTAGTTGTTCGAAGCTTGTTAAAGATTGATGGTAGTTACTTCTAGCTGCATATAATGCATCCTAAAACCATTTTTTATTCGATATTAATTTCATTTCGGACTAAGATTTAGAACCCGCAAACTAATTTCAAGCATTATCGGAGTTTAGTTGCATTGACTAGAAAGAAAATAACTTAGTATTCCTCATGTATACTAGAATAGAAATATTTTGGGCATACAGCAAGTAACAACAATACAAATCGTACAACAATAAAATTCAGTGTTGTGAAGCCGGAGCCGTTAAATTCAGAGCGGCTCTAGGTAAAGCTAAAAAAATATCTGGAAAAAAGATATTTTTTATATCTTAATTAAACTTAATGTTTAAATTTTATAATTTGGAAACCCTTTCAGTGTTTCAAGTCTATTTTTCTCAAAAATTTAACTTTTAAAAACTTCAAAAATAAAAAATAGACTTGGAAAAAAAATTTATGTTCGAGTTTTTCTTGATTTTAGGTAGGAGTCAGAGCTGGAGCCGCAACAAAATAAAATGCTTTAAAATAAAAATTAAAAATTTTACCTTGATTTTGATATTTCTTGCGATACAAGAGGCAGGATTAGGAAAAGAGCTTGGGATGACGCGACATTTTTTCACTCCAATCTTTTCAGCAAACATCTTAGCATTTTGAGAACCCTGATATCATACAAAATGGTCAAATATTTTTTTTATTAGGCATTTTTTGATGAAATATCGTCAATTGTTTTGTTGAGTTCAAACTGCTGTGACAAAAAGTTAACCTCTTCAATGAAAAATGTTAATTTAGAAAAAGGGAGGATACCTTGTAATATTGTAAACAGTTTTATTAGTGTACTTTCGTAATTTACAGCATTTGATTGTGTTTTAACGTGTTATTTTTTTTTATTTTTGAACTTAATAAAACATTAAATGATATTTCGTCAAGAAATGCTTAACAGTTCAAAGTTTTGTTCATAGAAAACCATGGTGAAACTTAATTTCTTTAATCGATAAAACAATATTAAACATAACCAATCCTAGTATAATTACCAAAAAAACATTTAGAATTGCTGCTGGAAGGTGCTTAGAATCATTTGCTCTCGTTCGTGCATACTCCTCTTCAGGTCTGCAACAAATACGAGAACAAAAACTGATGCCTTAAGCTCAACAGTCTTAAAATGTTTTCACATTTTTCTTCTTACACGATAATTTTCAAATTTGACTAGATTCCTGAACATCATTGTTCATCCAAATAATAACATCTTGAAACTGGTCAAAGAAGGAAATATGATCTGGATGCAGATTACCACTGTTTCGTAGCACAAATAAATTATAGTATTTTTTTATGAATTAGGTTAGGTACTTATTTTCAGCCAAACAATATGATTGTTTACAAATCAGAGTAATGAACAAGCTCAAAATTCTAGCATAGAACACCCTAAATGTTTAAGTTTAATTAAGGTTATTAAAAAGTTAATCTTCTAGAAAATAGAATGGGATTTAGGCGTTTTTTCTCAGAAAAGACATTATTGCTTAAGCAACATATTGAAAAATCACGCGATAAGAAAGTACAGTTATTCAAAAAGTGTCTTAATAAATAAAGTTCCTCATGAGAATGAATAAATTAATCACTTCCTATTGTTAAATATACTTGCTGTTTTGCTAGATAATAAATCGTAATTTATCTGTAATATTCCTTTCTGGAAGAGTAATAACTGGAGATTTGACTTTTTTGGTTAAGCTGATTGAGTCCAATAAAGATCCAACAAGAATACAACTATCTGCACCAATCGAACTTGCCTAAACAAACAACATAATCACAATCAATTGAGGGATGGTAAAAAATTATGCTCCTATCCTTAAGTAATGGCGAATATAAAAATAATAATAACAATAATGGCTAATCAACCAATATACTTACATGTGCTAATCCATGAGGGAAAGGCAGGAGTCCTTTAATAACCGGAGTTGGATAATTGTACTCTGATGTCTGATTAGAATTACTTGACAGTACTCTGTACCCAACTAGTGTACCATCTAAGTACCTTAAGAAAATATAAATATCTTAGCAAAATGTAAAAGTATCAGTTAAGGACACTTGTCATTGTCAAACCACGTGCGTGCAGGTAGCAAGTAAATTCTGCTCATCAACCGTCAAAATGCAAGTTGTGGAGAAATTACCTCTCTAATCAAATTATTACCTAATCAATCAAGAAATAGATTATATTCTTCACGAAAAAAAAGAGGTCGGTTTTTCAGATTAATCCGGATCTGTACAAACGGATATATTAGGATTTCGGTATATTTGGGTTGCAAGGGTATCTTAAAAATAGCATAATTTTGGAGCTGTGGACATTACAATTAGGAATTTAGGATTAAAGCTGCGTGGGAGATGTGCATTGGGTTCGAGCCTCAACCTTAACCGGGATATAATTAAAAGCTTTGGAATGCTGCTCCTCTGTCAAGCTAAATGTTTATTTCAAGAATCGGTCTATAAACAGGTTCAAGCCAAAATATACCTTATAGGGACAATAACGTCATGTAAAGTGTCATCAACTTTCGCCTCCAGCTTAACAAATTGTTCAGCTCTGTACTTTGATTCTGGTAAACCAAGATTACTCAGTAAACTATCAAAATCCTGTAAAAAAAAGTTTGTATCAGAAAATTTAAGTCTTTTTGTAATGAAAATAATAAACTTTCCTTTCATGTTTAGACATTGCCTGTTTTAGTGCCAAGAAAAAAAGCAGATTTTACAAAGAAAATAATTTAGCCTTTTTATCTTTTATCTAACAAATTAACATTCCCCAGTCCCATCACTGCACTCGTACCTATTGTTTCTTATAATCATCCCCTTTTTAAGTTGTATATAAACTTAAGGATCATACTTTATAAAAATAAGAACATTTAAATTATTTTACCTCTGAAGATAATTCTTCAATGGAAATATAATGCTGATATCTTTCAAGAGCTTTTACATCCAGGTGGCTTGAGAGAGTTCGTAACTTCGGATATTCATGTTTTGGTTGTGTTTTCTTCAAGTTTCTGTTTTTGACCCATGTATTGATTAAAAGCTCTAAGTCTTGCCAGGAGCCTGTTATTCCATGACTAAAGTATAAATTATTTAAGACCAAAACATCATTGATGATCGTAAAATTATTTTACATTTGTAAGATTAAACTTTACCTCCTTGTATTGGAAAGAGTGTAACCCAAAATAAACAAACCTCTTAATAATCAACAGTACCTACTGTGAAGCTACATAAGGACAGAAAGTTCATTTTATTGCTAGTCTTATGTAACGTTATATTTTAAAATTGAACCAGATATATTTTAAATTTTACCTTGGAATGACAAAGCTTCCTGTGCGCTTGTTAATATGAACCAAAGGAGTTTCAATATCCTTAAATATTAAACGTTGGGATATATGGCAAATAGATAAATATGTAGGTGTAGAACAGTATCCTTTAAAGTTGCTAAAATAAGATAAGTTTTCCTTAAAAAGTATGACTTTTTGAAAAAAGCTTAGTTACACTTACACACAAAATTTTTGAAGACCAGTGTTTTGGGGGTCAGACATTAAATTCAAGATGCTCCATTCGTCCATCCGTAAACGAAAACTCTGTTGGTTAATTGAGGCATGTTAAAATAAGGGATGGCAATCCGTCAAATTTTTGGACCGGATTCGGATTCTTACAAGAATCCGTCCAAAAAAATGGCTAATTCTCCGCGGATTCCAGAATCTTATTTTTGGCGGATTCCGGACTCTAGCAATGTTTTAAAAGGCTTTTTTTTTAAATTAAAAAATTTAGGTGATACATATGTCCTAAAAATAAATGTTCTTTATAATTCACTTTCGAGAATCGAACCAGATTTTATAAGATATTCTATATAATGATGATAATCTTTGCTTTCAAAAAGAGGGAGTTGAAAGATAAAACTCAAGACGCTAATTTTAGCCTACCAATTAAGACTCCGAATTCGCTATTAAAAACGGATTTCGGATTCGGATTCCAAAATTGGCAAAAAAAATTGGACGGATTCCGGATTCGGATTGCCAACCCTAGTTAAAAAATAACTATCCTACCAACTGCGGCGACGCTGCTAACAAATATTAAATGAGAAACTATTTCTCAACTCACTTACCTCTGGACTGTAATGATTATTTAATGTTGGGCGAAGTAAATATATGGGAATGTTAATCTTGATACAAGCGTGTGTCTCTGTAAATTGTAAGGCTTTAAGTCGTAAAAACTTCTTGAAGCTAAATTGATTCAAATGTGCTCCGCTTGGTAAATCAGGTTTCTAATATTTTGATAATTTCGCGTAATTTGATTACAATAATGATAAAAATGTAATAAGGGGGGTGGGGGGGTAATGCAACCATCTCGTATTCAATGTATAAATGGCACTTAGAATTCGATCTGAAATTTTGCCTGAGTAATCCTTGGTAGGTGTATTTTCCCTAAATCGAACAAAAGTTGGAAAAATAACGGCTAACAGCTGGCGGCTCAGCCGTTTAGTCATTTTTTGGCTATTTTCAATGCAAATCATCACGAAACCTAACTCCACATAATACTATTTGCTGCTCCAAAACGTTTTTAAACGGTTCTAGCCGGTAGTTGCTGGTACTAGAAATCTAAAAATGTTTTTTTTGTATCACTTTACATGATTTAAAGCAAAAATATGTTTCAAAAAGTTGATTCCTACGTAATTTATGATTTATAAATTTGCCCTAAAAATAGCCAAAAAAAAACGACTAAACGACTGAGCCGTTAGCCGTTACTTTTCTAACTTTTTGTTCGATTTAGGGAAAATAGACCTAACAAGGATTACTCATGCAGAATTTTAGATCGAAATTCGAATTTTAAGTGCCATTTATACTAGTGATGAGAATCCGGATCTAGAATCCGGAATCCGCCCAATTTTCGGCCAATTTTGGAATCCTAATCCGTATCCGGAATCCGTTTTTTATAGCGGATTCCGGTTTCTAAATTGGTAGGCTAAAATTACCGTCTTGAGTTTTTTCTTACAACTCCCTCTTTTTGAAGGCAAAGATCAACCC